>JAOTRI020019256.1:0-18683 GCA_028564885.2 Zoanthus sanctaehelenae | reverse complement strand
TATCGAGTAGAAATACTTCACAGTGGTGTTTGGCGCATTTGCATTTCACTCTAGAAAAATTGGGCCCGGGAATCCTCGAGCTATCCAACTTAATTAATTAACTGCTATGTTGCCAGCGTGGTGGTTCCTGATGGTGTAGTGGTTAGCACTCCTGCCTAGAATACAAGAAGACGTGGGTTCGATTCCCGCTCGGCGCATATACCAATTTTACGTACGAGTGTATTTATTCTTTACTTAGTCTTAGTAATAGTTCAAGTTAAGAATTTTTTTCTTACATTAGAAAACCTAACACTTTACACACAAGAGACCTCTTTGCTTGAAAGTAGCTTAACTAAGCGAAAATTGACAACTAATACGACTGACACGAGTTGGAGCCTTCTTGCAGACATTAGAAACACGAATCGGAGCGGCCGCAGTAATGAAAAAGAGAATGTTTTGGCCGTACTTTCTGCATAGGCCTTCACACAGACATTTTTGGTTAAGTAAAACTTAGCAGCTCTTAAGACTTATTTAACGGCCTAGTGTAAAGACAACTATTATACCACAATTTCTAAGATAAAATCAGTTTTGTCATATTATATTCAATATGGCGATCGTTGGCTTTTTGAGATTTATTATGCATTAGCGGCACGGAACTTTTTTCAACTCGGGGTATATCATCGTGACAGAAAAAACGGCAAGATCAAAGGATGCTGCGTACCCCCCTGTCCAGTAAATATGCGCCATCGTTTTTAAAATGAGAATATAAGCTACGATCACAATTCTTTCCTATAATGAATTGAAATTAGCATAAGTCACTGTGCTAGTTAGAATATTCTAAACTATGATTACATTCCTTCCCTATAGTAGAATAACCATAAGTATAATTGCGTTTTAATGAGAATATATATTATGATCACGCTTCTTCGATCCCTATAGTGCATTAATCACGAGTCATTGTGTTAATGAGAATATAAACTTTGATCACACTCCCTCCCAACAGTACAGTAACCATGAGTCGTTTCAAGGTGTTTCGGGAATTATCATGGGAAATATTCATTCTGAAATAAACCGAGCATATTTCGAACTATTCGAAAAACGTCTTTAGTACACAGAAGACAGTAAAGATGTGGTTTCTGCTTAGGGTCATGGAAATGCGGTGAAAGAGGGGAGAGGTGAATTATAGCTGCATTAAGTTGACAGTTTCCTTTAGCATTAAATAGCTCAACTACTACTTCTAACAAACATATAAATATGCTCGCTTTAGCTTTTGTAGAGTCTATATAGAATGTAATAAAGAAGTTAGATTTGAAATATTTTCCCTATATTTGGCTATTAAAAATTTACAAAATAAAGTGCCTTTTTAAGTACCGAATATTATTTCAACATCAGAAATCGAATTCAATCAAGTTATCAAACAACAATTTATATATGGCGATATTCCTGCATGTGGCACAGTTTTAATAATTTAAAGAACTCGTTTATTTATTTAACTTTCAATTTCCTCAAATGTGCAGCGGCGGCGCCTATTTAGAAAGAATATAATAATCTTATTTATTCAACACCAACAACGGGCTCCAGTTCGTTACATAATTAAGAATTTAGTTTTTTCAGTTGTCAAGATTTTTTGTACAAAGGCCAAACTTTGTAATTTGAAATGAGAAGAGAATTATGTTTTCACACCAATCCTTGGTATAACACTGCTGTATCAACAATTAATGGTGATTCCATTTTTTGATGATTGTCATTAGTATGTTAAACTTTGTAAGAACATGAGTAGAGATAATACATTCTGTTCATAGGATTCTAATTAATCCTGGATTCAACACAAGACAATAAGCCCGAATAGCACAGTTTATTCTCTATTGTAGATTTTAAAGGTAGGTGCTAAAAAAAACGTTCTTGGAACGGCTAAAAGATAAAAATCATTATTTAAGGATTCATTTTTGTTTTTATACTAGATTCTTATATATCACGAATGTATAAATAATTTAGACTAAAACAACAATTGAATTAATTTTCAGGTTTTTTGAAGTTAGCCGTCTTATAATTTCAATAAACCTGCCTGTAGGCTTAATGTACCTATTGCATAAATATCTATTTATATCTTTCTATTTTTATATGCAAAATGCGATGTAGAGGCGATTTATAATCTCCTATTGATCAAGTCAACTTCTTTCAGGCGAATTACAATTTGTTATATCACGTTTCGTTTTTAAAGAATACCACTTGATATATTCTGTGTAGTGGTAAATATGTAGATGTTATCTCTTTTTAACAGTGTATAATTTACTTACTTATCACTAAATTATTTCTTTAGAAACACCGACACAGCTCACACCAGTTTATCTGTTTATCGTTGGTTTTCTCGGCATAATTTCAGTATCGGTCAAATTAATGATGGACATGGCGATTGTTTGAGTCAACTCGATTCATATTCGTGTCAATTCATCAAACATAAAGTTAAAGTTCCATTGAAGAAAGAACTAAGCAAAATAAATAGTTATTTAAATATGGTTTAAAATTTCATAACGCAAATTTAAGCGAGTTGTCAACTCCATATCCATGAATTTTTCAACCATAATTGATAAAAAAATTCTCAAGCGTATTGACAGTTGTCACAATTTTTAAAGAACTGATATGATGAGAATTAATTTTTATGGTAGGAAAATGGTTCTTGATTTTTTTGTAAACTTCCGATTGACAGTGACTATGATATAAGATATTTTCTTTACTTTGTTTGTAGACATGGAATTATAGCTCGCGTTTCCGAGGTTTTTAGCAGAGCGGCTAACGGTAATTTTTAGGCCGAATCATGCATTATGTGATACGAGCATAAAACTTGGCATAAATAAACTTTAGGCCATCTTTATGAATCCAAACATTAGGTAGCCCAAGTAAACGCGTGTGTACGCGTCTAGTTGACAATTGTATGAAGTATAGACAATAAGATTACAAATTCATGGTGTTTGGTGTTAGCGTACAGATACCCTAATTATAACTACTCTTTAATATAGGTGGCATGAAGCTTTAATACAATTGCATTATAACAATTATTACAGGAAATATTTTCAAACATGAAAAATATAAATAAAATATAATGATAATAATGATAATAATACTAATTTTAATAAAATAATAATAATAATGACAACAATTAATATTAATAATAATATTTATTATTATTATAATAAAAAATAAAAGGAGAAAGAAGACACATAGAGATATGTATATTCTATAATTTTTAATAATCTGTGAGGAGATCTTTTGTTTCCAATTCAGATTGGAATCAATTTACGCCAAAACACTTAACATTAGATTCTTTTGTTAATTGATTATTGCCATTGGGAAGAGTTATATTAGAAGATACCTTTTTTTGTCCATGGGGTGGATGAAATAAAACATAATGAGATTTTTTAACATATATATGTATATATAGCTTGAATATCTGTAATGGTTTACCAAACGATAAACTCCCAACAGAAGGATCCAAAAGGATGCACGTTGTCTCCTCAGTTAGTATTTAAAGTTGCACATAAACCGGAGAGGAAGACAAGATTTCTCGAAGGTCCAGGAAATTTAATAAAAACGTTTCGGCCCTTTGGCCTTCATCAGTTAATTTTTTTTTAAAATAGAGTACAAGTAAAAATCTAAGGATAAAATGGCCTAATTATTACAGCAGTGGAGACTATATAGTCTCTGAAAGACTAACAATGGCTATTGTAATGGAATACAATTAAGTAGTATGATGTCGGATATACCCGTGGGCATCTATTTGTACGTGTTGATGGACATAGAAACAAGACCTCGTCAGTACGTAAACATGACGATCTTAAACACGCAGGCAAAGTTCCGGATGACCTTCACAATGGTTTTAATGTGTTGAAAAAATGCAAAAACAAGTTTGATTGTCTCGTTAATGAAATGCTACTTATTAAACAATTACGATCGTGTTTAAATGTACAAACAGACTCAATTCGCGCCAAGGTCTTTGTGTAACTTATGCAAATTAATGACTCTGAATTCTTAGTTACTCGTAAAATTGCATATTAATTATTTTAGTTTCCCTTGACAATGGCGCCAAGATGTCGCCGAAATATCTTTTTATCGTTAGTTCTTCCATTTATGCTGTTTGTTTTTTAAATAGTGCTTTTATTAAGTCTTAAACCACTCAAACGTAAACAAGCCAGTTGGTAGTCAATTGCAGCGATAGCATAGTAGTAACGCTAGTAAGCTGAAGGCTATGGAGCTCCGAGGCCTTGGTTCGAACCCTATCAAATTTGTTTCTTTTTTATCTTTTTTTTTATCGCTGCGCTCGGGATAAAATGAGCCTGAGTCGGGCCCAACATATTTACGCCCACGAACATCAACTATAAATTATTGTTATATTAATAAAAACTATATAACTAAATTTTAATAAACATACTGGCGCTACGGTGATAGCGAACCGGGGCCCGGGTTCAAATCCTGTCATGTTCTTTTTTTTTGGACTAGCTTCAGTTTAAATTTCAACTTAATAGCCCCAGTAGTTTTGGTGGTAGAAGCTCCAAAAGTAAGATTGACAGTTTAGGCTATTTAACGAATCAATGGCCTAAATTGTTATTTGAAGTGCAAATTGAATTATATATTTTTTTCAAATTTTGATAAAAAGGGTAAAAATATGTGGTTTAAAAATGCAATCAAAAAAACGTTCTCACTGTTTCGCTACTTAAATCATAGGATCCAAATAATACATCGTAAACAATAAGAGAGTTTTGAATAAGAAGAGGATCCCCTACACCTCTTCAGAAAACTGTTTCACGCAAAAAGATTCGGCCATTTCACGCGTCACGAAAAATTTGAAAAAAAGCTTCATATTCACAGAAAAAAGCAAGCTCCGTTTGTTCACAATTCACGCGAAAGTAAGTGCATTTTTCACGGATAAAGAAAAAATGGAAAACCAGTTTCACGAGGACAGAAAAGTATAAAATCACGAGTCACGTAGGTAATAAATCGTCAAACACCGTTCACGCAAAGCAAAAAATGCCCATTCACGCGTCACGAAAAAAGTATAGGGGACCCTCTATGAAGGTACATAAAAAATTGATTGATAAAACATGGTTGACTCGCCGACAGGCATTTTTATGTTACGAAGTCAAAAGAAAGTTAAGTTTTCTAAAAAAGAGTATTATGATTTTGCTGTATTCGAATGTTGACGCTGACAGCAATCGGAACAATCTTGAACAACGGCCCGAGGAGGCGCCAAGGATGCCATGGACAGAAACCAAAATACGATAGCTGGTATGTATGCACTAATATCTTGGCTACGCTACACTCCAGCAAAAACCGTAAATAACCCAATAAAGTGTTTTTATGCTTTTTTCGTGACATTATTAGCCTTTGAGATAACTCAAACTCAACTCAAACTCAACTGAGCTCGATGATTAGTCTATCACTCCATCAATATTTGTAAATTACACATGGTAAAAATTAATAAGTAAACTGTTAACATTCTTACTTCAGAGAAAGTTATCAAGTGGTTTCACAGGCTTTTTAAAGCAATAGACACAAGTTAAGACATTCTCCCAATACCAACATACTTAATAAAGAAAAATTATCGAGGAATTTGTGTATCAAGCTATATGGGGAAACTATTTTGTATAAAACTCCTTGGTAGGCTGTCAAATTTTACACTAAAGAATGAATTTTACATTCCTCACCAATTGGTTTTCTTAGGGATAAATGAACAACTGCATGACCATGTATTTACTATTAGCTATTGTAGACAAATATGTAGCTGGAAGGAACAAAACTTCAGAGCCACACTAAAATCAGACTTAAAGAAATTAATTGCTAACCTGATTTGGGAGGACACCCGTACAGTTCCATTTTCATCGATATACTTGATTTCCACGACTGTGGGTACAATCGTATTACACGACCTTGTATTGGCGGTAAGAGAACATTTTCGACTACAGTCTTAAAGTCTGAATTTCCTCTGAAAACCTAAAAATATAAGAAACTATTTTAAAACACAAACTTACTTCACAAGCTCTTTCAGCTCTTATAATTTGTACTGTATTCTTTTAATTATCAATTTTAGTTTAGTTATAGCTCGTGAAAAAAACAATAATATTGGCCAAGGCGAAAATATATCAGTTTGATAAATTGCACTTGATGAAGGAGGACCTATCCTTCACAATCTAAAAAAGGTTTTGGTGGTTAGCCTATGTTTATTCCATCATAACATTTTGTAAAACTCGGTGCTTTAATGGTTTTTGAGCAGAAATATGATGGGAGAAATCTATCACTACATTGATATACAACCTCTCGCAGTGAATATAAGTCATATTCAACGGTAACTTTAATTTGTTTTGTATTGTATTGCATTAACTTCCTTTCAGTAAATATTTGCCCATATGGTAAACAACAACAACACTTTATTTACCCCAGACTTTTACAAGTGTTTTGTTTTTTGTTTCTTTAGAAATATTTTAGTAAATCAGGGGCACTGCCCCCCTCCCCCCCAAAGTAACCAAACAGCTAATCTGGTTATGGGCCACGTACAAAGAAGTAAAATGTTCCTATAGTTATGGCAAAGCGGAGGTAAACATTATATAAAGGGAAACACAACAACAGTAACAACAACAAAAGAAAGTAATAACAGAAACTATTTGCATTATTTCATAAACAGGAAAGGGTATTTGGGAGGCCAATAAAGTTTTTTTTCCCTATATTTTTATTATAATTATAAATTTTATTTTTTAAAAATACAGTTACACGTAAAAAAATTAAAAAAAAATAAAGAAGAAAAAAAAGAGTTGTTGGTGTTTTTAGTCAAATCCTATTTATAGTTCTTCTTGAGCTGTGAAAGATTCATTGATTTTAGTTGGTTGTCAATTGCGCTCCCAAATCTTCGTACCCTAAAAACGAATGTTAAATTTACCATAATTTGTTCTTGCTCTCGGTAAGTAATATGAGCGTTTTGCAACTGACCTTGTGTTAGAGTAAAAAATATTTTAATGTTGACGGTAATAGTTGATTATGAAATTTGTACATAAAAACTGCTGTCTGAAGATTCACAAGATCATTAAATTTAAGGAGATATCGAGAGACTTAAATAATGGACTAGCATGATGGTGATGATATTGCGAAAAAGTCATTAATCGAGTAGCTTTTCAGTAATGCACGAAGTGCTGTTGGGTATATGTATTTACCCAGACAATTAAACCATAAACAAGAAAAGGTTGATTCGATCAGTGCATATGAAAGTTCTATATCTGTATGAGAGTCGACAATGTAGTGTCTCTTCGATAAGATACTAATACTTTTACGGATCTTTTTCAATGTATACTCAACATGGTTTTTCCAGGAAACGGTAGGATCCATGAAAATGCCAAGGTATTTTATACAGGTTTCCCTTTTTAACAATATCCCGTTCAGCTGTATTTCAAAATTTATTTTATTTTATTTTATTTCATTTGCTTCGCCATATACATGAATACTATAATTACTATAATAGGGATAATAAAACACAAACAAGTCAAAGAAACAATGAACGGCAGGGTGACCACAACGGCGTATCAGCCAACTACTGTGGGTCCATAGTTATTAAGAAAATTTGAAAAGAATATAAGCTATGAAATTATTATAAAGGCTACATAATATAACAATGGCTACTGGCAACATGAGATAGGATTGCATAGACTACGAACAGAGTTACAGTTCAAACAGATGGAGTACGAGGATTGTTACAATCGTAGTTGCTTACGGCAGAAAAGTAGTAATTCAACATGAGGGATTTAAAAGAGCTAAGGCTATCCGTGATTACTTTCAGTTCATCTGAGAAAGAGTTCCAAACTCTTACAGTTCTAATGGTAAAGGATTTTAGGTAAGTAACAGTTTTGCATTTAGGGACATCGTATTTGATGACGTTTCTGTTTAAATATCTGGTAGGTCTTGAGCAGCGAGGAATAGGTTTAAAAAAACATGTCAAGATATTCGTGCCAAAACGTCACAGGGAGTATGTGTAACGCTATAAACATGTCACTATATGAAACTGAAGAGCAGAATGGCAACTTTATAATATATACTTGGTTGCACGTCTTTGAGTTTGTTCTATTCTACAGATAAGAACATACACTCGTACGAAAAATTGGTATATGCCCCGAGCGGGAATCGAACCCACGTCTCCCTGTATTATCAACCACATTTTCGATAACTTTAAATATTTTATTGTTTTTCGTTATGTTAAAGCGAAAAATCTACTTTATCGCATACCAAACGCGGGTTATCAGAGTTTACAAGAAGATAATTGTTATAATAAGATCTTTTGCTTAACTTTAATAAATGGCTTAATTTATTTCTAAAATGTCTGAATTTAAAATGATGATCAACAGATTTAGTTTTAAGATATTTCTTATATACTCTGTCTTTAATTGAGATTGTTTTTTTTTCTGCAGGAGTTATCCATGGTTTAGATTTTAACTTCAGCTCCCTCCTAGATAGCTGTTTAATTGGTATATGTTTATCAATAATTTGGAAGATGTTTCCATAAAAATTATCAAACATAGCTGAAGGGTCTTTTAAGCTAAAGTAGGTTGACTCCCAGTCAACATTCTTCACCCCCTTAATCATGGCTGCCTCATTTAGCTTGGAAAAATTCCTCTTAAAAACCTTGACGTTATTTGTAAGAACAGAAAACTTATTTAAGATAATAAAACTCGGAAGGTGATCCGTCAAGGCGTATATTAAATTGCCGCTTATAGTATAGTAATCAAGTGAATTAAAGAATATATTATCAATCAATGTGGCTGAGTGATCTGTTATTCTAGTAGGCTGTAATAAATGCGGTAAAAAACAAGATAATCCGAGAGTGTTAAGAAAGTTTTCTGAGTCAGTATATGAAAAGCAATTTTCAGGCAAGTTGATATTATAGTCCCCCATTATTAACAGAGTTTGTTTTTTTGATTAATTTTTTCAGTGGTTTGACTGATGTACTCTAAAAATTTATCTAAATTACTATTACGGTGTCTGTAAATAACTCCACATAATAAGTTCTGTTTTCTGTCTGTATGAATCTCAATCCATAATACTTCATACTCTGGTGTGCAACATGTAAACTCTGATGTTGAACCTTTTAAATAGAAAGCTACTCCTCCAGCATTGGAGAGACTAGGTTCAGAAATTAATCAAGATCAAATACGGTAACATTTGATATCACATCTTTATCCTTCTTAAATTTAGTTTCTGATAGTCTAGTTACAGGAAATGCAAAGCTCAACTCCGATAAACATCTGAGTAAAACAATCGTAATTACCCTGCAAGCTCCTGACATTGCAGTGTAAGGCTGAAAAACGTTTTGCAGTTGTTAAACACTCTATAATATCTTTGTCGCACTTAAAATTTTGAGTAGAATAGGTCGATGTCGGCTTAAGTTAAGTAACGACCGTCTTGTCATTAATATCATGTCATTGTTTCACGTGAATATTCACCTTGGAGATCGGTTGGCCGCATAATGATATGCATAGTGTAATGCTGTTAGTCAATTCATGTGTGTCAGTCAATACTAGGCTGTTTGACCGCGCGATGCGGTTCCAGTGTAGACCCAAAATATCGACCCTTGATATCCATTAATGTGACAGCGCGATGCTGTTAATGAGTTCATGTGCGTCAGTCATTACTAGACTGTGTAGCCGCGCAATGCGGTTCCAGTCTAGACCCTAAATATCGACCCTTGCTCAGCATAGAGTCTCTAGTAGCTCAGTTGTTAGAGCATCCAACTAGAACACGGAAGGTTGTGAGTTCAAATTGCATCTGGGACTCGAATTTCGAAAAACTCGTCTGATATTATCGTAAGACGATAATATTTTGATCCGACATCTTTTCTTTACTTAACAATTAGACCAGTAGCCCGAAAGGACTTCGGGTCAATAGTTCATGACGCTTCGCCTCATGGGCTATTGAATTCGTGGCCTTTGCGGGCGATGGGTCTAATTGTTTTAGTATCACCCAAAGCAATAATAAAGTTAGCAAATGCAAGTGGAAGAAAAATTTATTTGGGAAAAATAACGAAAGAAAGCGTGCGAATTTCGCTGTTCAATGACTATTACTAATAGTCCTCTAGTAGCGTAGCCAATTAAAATGCAGGATTTGCATTAGTCAACTAGTTGGGTGATACTAATACCTCTAGTAGGGTAAGCAATCAGAATGTTAGATACATGTTAGACTGTTATCAGGTTTATAATAACTTGCTGAACCAGCACAAATATCATTTTTCAGTTTTCTAAGAAACGTCGGCTCCACAGCAAAAATTATCCGTGTTAGACAAAACAAGTAAAATAATAAGCATAACAAAAGTTTCACGATCATAGTATGTTGGCGTTTGTTAATTCGAAAAACCAATAACGTTATTTCAGTAATAGAGTACATCTACCACTTTTTCAAGTAGTTTTTACTGAGTATAAGAAATTCGTTCACCTTATTATTTTGGTAATCCTCAAACTTTGTTCCGTTGACAGAATATTTAAGAGTGTACTTTGTTACCCACTCAGGCCATCTTGTTCTTCCTTGAGTGGCAATTTTAGTTACCATAACAACTGTGCCAAGATCAACTTGTATCCATTCACCAACACGGTTTCTTCTTGGACTCCATGTACTATAATAGCCACCCCTATGTAGTGAGTAAAGTCGCGCATCTTTGGGTGCGTGTTTTAAACTGTACATCGAGGACGCAGTTACAGCGAAATCTGGAATCTTACCAGTTGTCATTCCAAGAGGAGTAGTGCATCCTAAACAAATACAAATTAAAGGCGTTCTGATTTCAATAGGTTAAAATATTTAATACTAAATGTCATAAATGAAATACTGCTTCGGTGTTTCTATAAATACAGTAAACTTCGGCGGGGGACTCTAGTCATAAAAGCTTGCATCAATTTCTTTGTCTACAAGACAAAATATATCGTTTGTTTATAAAAGATTTAATATACTCTTTATGAAATTGATAATTCGGTAACTCATCAGGACCTTAGCGGGCGGGTGGGAAAAGAAGGGGTGCGCAAGCTGTGGTCCAAAACAGGAAAACCTTAACGCTAGTGTCCGAATTTGATGAACTATATCTTGTTTTCTTAGCGATTTTAAATTACATCATTATGGGAAGGGTGAGAAACGTGAAGCACAGATTATTCTATACGAGAAAGCCAAGTATTTGTGTGCCGAGTTGGTTAGCGCAGACAAAACACCCCAAGTAAAGCCTTGAAAATAATCCGTGTTTGTTTGATTTGGTAATATAATTGTAAGGAGGATTTCTGAGATGTTGTTATTCTATTTTATCCTTAATTTAAGTTTTGCCAAACTAGGTTTGGAAAATTTAGTTGCTGACTTAAACTGTCATTCGTACAAAACAAAGTATTAAAATGAAGTACTTTGCTCTTTGTTCCAGCGATTCTTTATTTTCATTTTACATTCCTCTCCTTAATCCGTTTATTTTCACATTTCCTAAAATTCATTTATCTGGAGATTATAAGAGAAAGTACATTACCTTGACAGATAGAAACATCTCCCTTAAATTCATCAAAACTTATATGCCCCCAAGCAGCACTCGAAAAATCTATCAACCGCAAACGAGCTTTGCTGCCAATGTAAGGCTGCAAGTTCCAATATTTCTTCATCATTTTTTCTTTGCATGTACCGCTGGCCGTACGGACGACATGACCGCCCACTAAGAGCTGAACTGCTTCACTGGTACCGCGACACCCTCCACCACCAATGAAGAACGATACATTAGCACCTGCCAAAAAATGATTACTGAAACTGTTCTATTTGAGATAATAGTTCATCTAAATATTTTATGTAATTATAAAGGTCATTTTTTATACAGTATATTTAATGATTATATGTATTAGATTGTAATAAGGTTTTAGAAACAGACCGAAACTTCTTCCTAAATCTGTAAATTTACCCCCGATTAGATCTAGTGATCAATTGCAAAATGTAGTACTTTGTATTTATAGTCATGAGGCGTATTGCAATGTACTTCAAACTCCTAGCGAATAAATTTGTTGTCGAGACCCGCCATGTTGCCTATCTATCTCATGCAGTTATTATAGGCGCAGCTACTTCAGTAGATACACTAGTATACCTAAAAGGTAATTGTTATTATAAGCGCAGCTACTTCAGTAGATACACTAGTATACCTAAAAGGTAATTGTTATTATAGGCGCAGCTACTTCAGTAGATACACTAGTATACCTAAAAGGTAATTGCTAACAGAGACGCAGCTACTTCAGTAGATACACTAGTATGTATATCTAAAAGGTAATTGCTAATAGAGACGCAGCTACTTCAGTAGATACACTAGTATACCTAAAAGGTAATTGCTATTAGAGACGCAGCTACTTCAGTAGATACACTAGTACACCTAAAAGGTAATTGTTATTAGAGACGCAGCTACTTCAGTAGATACACTAGTATACCTAAAAGGTAATTGCTATTATAGGCGCATCTACTTCAGTAGATACACTAGTATACCTAAAAGGTAATTGTTATTAGAGGCGCATTGTGCCTTCATGCAGAGATGATAAACTTATAAAAGGGATAGTAATAAATAAATATTCATCCTTTTTTTAAAATTAACAATCAAATCTTTATCAAATGTCTTTACCAGTTATTCCCTTATATTTTCTTTACATTTAATTTAGAACAAATAAGTTTCCCTAAATTTCAGAATATTAAGAAAACATAGTGCATGCTGAAATACTATGTCAAACCAATTATTATTTTTTTGAAGACAAAATATTCCGAAACTTAACTTTCTTAATCTAGAAACAAACTTCAGGCAAGTGCACTGGATGCTCTGACTCAAAAGCAGTTTTTGAACTAATAATATACTCAACATAACTGCTCATTTTTGATTGGTGGAGACGATATAATTTTAGAGTAAATTGTACTCTTCAGAGTACCAATTAAGTTGTTATGGTAACGACGTAAGCACACTGAACATTTAGATGGCTTCAAGAACTCAAAGTTTGTTTTAAAATTATTTATTGTTTATTTATTGTATTTATTAATATTTTGTTTTTTGAGATTTAAAATAAATCCAAATTAAAAAAAAATTCTAAAACTCGTCACTCATATTGTATTGTTATATCTGATATAAGGAAAACATGAGATTAGCATGATTGATTTCTATAGCCTTCGATTTTATGATGAAATTTTTGTTGAGTATATTATAAATAAAAAATAGCAGGATATCACATACAATTTGTAATTAATAGGCTCTCGTGATGTTTTCGAAATTCTCAAATTTTGAGAATTTTGAAAGCATCGTTCATATCTATCAATTACTCGACATCGTTCTATACCAATAAAACTTTTTTTAACTTTGGTTCGAAAGTAAATAACTTGTTAATTTATAATTATAATCACAATACATCTCACTATTTGTTATATCGAAATTGCTGCAGTTTAACGTGCGTCAGGAAACTTTGGCTGGAGGCGAAAAGACATCTTAATTTTAGACTATTTTTTGTTTGATGCGAGTTATGGGGCGCACAGGAAAATTGGTTAAAATGTTACCAGCTATAATGCTTTTCATTTTAAACTGTTTAACGCTATGCGCCAATTAGGATGCCGCCTAGCTCGCTCACCTCAGGCTCGCTCACTGGGACAGCAACTACATTTGGCGACGAGGATGGGATCTGGTTCAACGCCAACTCGATAGTGAAAGGTTTTTGGACACCACTAAGTATGTTTGGTGCATAGGATTACCAGCACTAGTGTGAATGGTTTCATTGGCCGAGTTGGAGAGTTTACTCCTGAGCGGGAAATTTTAGATCAGTCTTGTAAATTTCAGTCTGCAGAATGCTACGTTTAGCTTCTGTTTTTTCCATAGTAAAGATTTAAAAGGGAAAGGTTAACTTCATATAAGCTAAATCCTTTTGAGCCTAGTGGCCCATGGAGGCGGCGCTTAACTCCAGTTTCAGTAGTGTTAAGTGGATGAGAGTCTTTGACTCCCCCTGGACTGGACACTAATCTATCGCAGTTGAAAATGAGTTAGGCAAACGTAAAAGCACGGAGCGGTCAAAGAGTCTGATAATCATGTTGAGTTAGTCCAATTGTGGTGGCATCAAAAGCTGATAAAACAGTTAGAATTTGTGGATATTATAACTTAACTATCAGTAAGATAGTAAAAGATGAGGAGTATATTCCCTGCCCACTGCCCAGGAATTGTACAATGCAACCTCCTTCTCTTTCTTGGTTATCTGCAGCGTGGCAAGTATAGCGTCATACATGCCATTCATCCCGATCTTTAGCACTACGTTTGACTTCTCCGTATGTTTCTGTTCTATTCTTCTGTTTTTCTGTTTCAATAGAACAGAAACACTGCACTAGCTGGGTCTAAATGTTTTTTACTAAGCTCGATCTTTCACATGCCTATGCCCAACTCAATTATCAACACTCACAAAGGTTTATACTCTTATTCAAAAGTCCTCCCCAAATATTTTTCAGGTAAAGATATACCAAATTCTTCATGAAGTTGAAAAGTGTTCGAAAAGTTTTTAAAAAATAACATCTTAGCAGGGAGGAATATTTAGCATGAGAGTGAAATCCCAATGGCTAATGAATGACCTTGTTCCCGTATAAATAAATTCCCAGATTTTCATTCCTTCAACTTAATGTCTATTGTTAATAATATTATAAGCTAATCAAAGTCCTTTTACGAGCCTAGTGGCCCATGGGGCTGGTGCCTATTTCCGGATTCCGTAGTCTTAAATGGATGAGAGTCTTTTGCTCCCCCTGGGCGGGACACTAATCCATCACAGGTTTGCTCCCCCTGGGCGGGACACTAATCCATCACAGGTAATATCGTTTTAAGTCATTTTTAGTGTCAGAGTTTTTTTAAATCAAACCAGTTTTGTTTTCTACGCATACATTGGACTAGTTTGCTTTTTCAAACCATCTTGTTTTTTCAAACGAGTTTGTATTCTTCTCATAACAATCTTAGATCAATACTGTAAAAACTGGTATGCTAGCAACGGTTGTTTGTGTGGTAAAGTGGAGATGATGTTTTGATGTTTTATCGGGACTAATGCAATGCTTTATTGCAACAAATTAGGATCTATCCTACTGGACAAACTTGTTAACATAATATTTTAGAATCCATTGTTTCGGCACAATTATTTTCAGAAGGATAGACTATGCAACTAATTTAGCTCTCTCTAGTCTTTTCTTTACTGACTGAGAGAAACAAATGCCTCTAAAAGACTAACTATTTTTTAAATTTTGCTTTTAAGTTTTTAGGTCTGGGCTCTCTACCAATTATATTTTGTTTTGTCCGATTCTATCTCATTTACTCTTTTCAGAGGGAAATAAACACGAACCTGTAATGTGAAATTCCGGTGATATCATGGACCCCTGAGGAAAATCTCCAGACTGCGACCCGGCTGGTGTACTGTTGTCTGGACGATTCTCATAAGTGCCGATCCAATAATCTCCCTGGTTGTTGGCAACTTTATCCTTCCTGCGCGCGTTCACGTTATCGCCAAATGTTGGCTGGTTATTGAAAGCAGTTCCAGTTCGTCCCCAGTCTTTCAAAGATGCAGAACCATCTTCAAAGTCAAACACAACTTTGCTGCAGTCTACAAAACAGGAAAAGATTGAAGTAAATGTATAATGATCATTCTTGAATAAATAATTCAAAAAGTTGGAGAGCGACCAGAGGTTACTGGTACATTTCTTAGCAACGACCAACCCTTGGACCATACATGTGGCCAATACATTCAAAGTAATCAGCGTAGATAATACATCATAGATAATTGCTGTATGACAAATGCAGCAATTTAACCGTATTTTACCCGGTTTTTTTGGCATTGCATAACCTACGGAGGGGGGCATTGGGCCCCCTTCCGTATTTCCGTTATACCTCACCTTAAACTAACCAGACTTGGCAAAATTGTTGAATGTGTCATGCTCTACTTAATATTAGTGGTTAAAGTTTTTAACAGGTTATGACGTCACAGTGACGTCATTTTCAATAATAACTTGGTCATAAGTGAACTTTAATATTATAAATTACCAATTCCAACCCTCAATTAGATATATATGTGTACTTGAAATTGCGAATAAAAACTTAACAAAATTCACTTAACAAAAACATCAAAAAATAGCTTCTAAGCGTGCTGTTGCCATGTAAATGAGCGGAAGCGCACCAACTTAAACTGGACGCCAAAAGATTCCCCATAAAATTTGAGTAAAATTCGGAAGATTTCAGCTCCAAACAATAAACTATCTAGATGATACAAAAGAAAAACCACATGGGGGGGGGGAAGCCCATTGGGCAAGATAGGGTTAATCAAACATATCATTAGCTCAGTTGGTAAGGCGCCAGTCTACTATGCGGGAGGTTTCGGGTTCGATTCCCGGCAGGATTACCACTCAGGGTCTTAAAATAATTGAGGAGAAAGTGCTGCGTCTTCTCGGATAAGGACGTTAAACCGTAGGTCCAGTCTCTTGATCTCTCTGTCGAGGGACTTAAAAGAACCCACACACTTCTCGCAAAGAGCAGGATGGTGATCCCGGTGTTGTGGTCATCAATTTAAGGGACACGCCGGAAGAAACATTTCAGATTTTAAACTGGCCTAATCTGGAAAGTCAGAGAAAAATTCGTAAATGTGTTTTAGTCTTTAAATGGCTTAGTTCCAGAATATCTGTGTAATTATTTTATATTCAATCAAAATGTACATAATTATAACACTGGACAAAGAAATGATATATATGCAAGTAAATGTAATTTACCTCTAGGGAAGAGAACATTTCGATACTCAAGTTATATTACTTTTAATACACCTCCTTTACATACTAGAAATACTACATCACTAATTAATTTTATAAAAAATTTAAAGGATTACTTTTCAAAATAATTTTTTTTTTGTTTTTCTTTCCTTTAGAATTTTATTGCAATTTATTATTCATATTTTAATAATATATTTTCTTAATAATTGTATATATTATATATTAAATTTGTATTTATATGCAGGGTCCCTATGGATACCAGTCTTGTACTGAATGGGCCATCTGCTTAAATAAAGTTGACTACTACTACTTGTGGTCTGTTTCTCTTTCACTTCTTATCGGCTGCCAAGTTACGCTATGACATGTGAGCTGCCCCAGCGGAATTTCTAAGGCCCTCAACTTTCTGACCTCAACTGTATATGCTTGTAAACAGGTTCTGAAAAGCCCTGATGGGAGAACTTGTATATGTATTGTATTGTATTGTAATCGCTAGACTAAAGAAAAACACAATCTGAGAGCAGGAGCCCATAGTAGGAGCGAACAACTCCTATAATTGACCAATGTCACGGCGTTTTCACGAACTGGTTTATTTTTAGATCGCTTTTAGCGGGAGATTTTAATAGAAGTTCCGATCCAGGAAGACCTGGAATCAGACAATTCAGTCAAACAAATTAACAGTGACGTTATTGATTAAGTATGGACGCGTGTGATTGGTTTGAATTCGCGAGAACTTAACTAAAAATAAGTCAGTTCGCAAAAACACTGTGACACAAGAACATGGAAGTTACTCATTCCTACTTATGGGCCTGGCTGAGAGCCAATAACAGTGTTACCATCATTAGTAAATAACTTCAAGAAAGTATAATTAATTTAAGCAGACCAGGAACTAATAGGAAAACTAATGTTGACGAGGAAATGGAGCTAGATTGGACATACAGTACCATTTGGTACCTTAACTTGGTATCCGTAGGGAAAAAGGAAAAAGGAATAGCTGTAAAAAGGAGACAGATTTAGAGATGAAGAAATTAGATATGTCTTGGACAGAGGTCAGTAGAAAAGCTCAGATTCGTGTGCGTTGGCGTTCTGTGGTAGATGGACTTTGCTCTGCATGGAGCTAGGGGCCTCAGGTAAGGATACTAAGTTTTTAAAACACTTTCCGTACCTTCCTTTCATTTTGTTCAACGGCCCAAACGCAAACCAACATCTTTCCCCCTGGTTTTAACGCCCGTGCCATTTCACGCAATGCGGTAAGACGCCTCTTGACTGACGCAAAGTGATGAATCACTCCAACGGATATTATCCCGTCCAAGCAGTTGGCTCGATAAGGTAATGCAATGTTATCACATACAACAACCTCATGTTTTCCGTCTCTAGCGATCTCTGCAAACCGTTTGCTTCTTTCTGCACCTATTGAGAGGGCTTCATCACTGATACCCAGATAACGCCCGGTTCCGCAACCTAAATAACAAAAAAGCACGTGCAACATAGATAACTTTATTATAACAGGAACTAAAAAGAATAATCGTAATAATTAACAATTATCCCCCAAAGTAGAGGTGACGTGTGGATGAAATTCCTAATATCTATCGCTAGACGTCGCTACTGAGGAGGAAAATTGTTTTTATGTTAAGTTAACACTGGAGCCAATAAGTAGGGGCGAGCAACTTCCACATCTACATTTATTAATTGACAACGCTTTCGCATCAATTCAATAAAAAAAAAATAAATAAATATTAAATAAATTACAATATAGTAATAGTATATAAAACATTTCATGTAAATTGTAAATTTTATGCTACAGTATGTAGACCATTTGGAAGTACTGGATAACAACTTCAAGTGATAAAAAAGTATTACTTAATAAATAGAGGATATTACACGGTGGCGCGAAGATATGAATTTTATTTTCGAGTGGCAAAACAATATTTTACGAA
>JAOTRI020019158.1:0-18692 GCA_028564885.2 Zoanthus sanctaehelenae | reverse complement strand
GACAATGCTAGAAAGGTAACACTACGCATTTTATAATAAAATATTTTTTAACCATAGACCCACAGTGTGAGACACATATTTAAAGTTGGAAACCGCAATGAAATGTACCTGGCTAATATAAACGTTAATAATAATATATCAAGTGCTTTTTGTTTCGAATGCAAAGACATTGTGCTTTATAACATCTGTAAAGAGCACTATAGATGGTACCAAATGAATGCAGCCGTTATACTCTGTAACGGCTGCTTTGAAAAACTAAGTACAAATAAAAAATATTATAGAAACATTTACGATAGTAAAAAACTAAAGCACAATGTCTATATGGTTAAAAATGTTTATTTTACTTGTAAAAAATGTGAAAATCACTTTTTCATCGAATACAACCCACCTTTGTTAGAATTTTTAAAAAGAAAAAAATTATTAGATAATTACACTTTCACAATGATCGACCTCGCTGAATATCCACTAGTTACTAAAAACGACTATTATCAAATAAGAATGTAAAATAGAAAATTATTTTGTATCTAAAATGCAGAAAACAAACAACTTATTGTCGTCACTAAGAAAAGAACTTGGGATAGTCGCTAAACAGCGCACTTGTTGTCTCGACGAAAATGGTTACGCGTTACCCGGTTGCTTAAAAATAGATGAAGTAATACGCGTTGTCTACAAAACAAAAAAAGCCAAAAAAGAATTCGAGCGTCACTTCTGCCGCGTCGACGAGTTATTGGAAGAGTTTGAAGAGTTACGAGCTTACGAAAAATACTACGGTTTAAACATACTTAGCTTTGCAGAATATTACATGTTATCCTCTCTTGATTAGAACGACGGTGTTTGTTTTTTGCATCTTAGACACAAATAAACACAAGTTATCCTCTCTCGATTTTTAAAAATGTAAAAAAAACAGGACGGTGTTTCTTTCAAACACCACACGTTCCAAGTGTAATCACATATAACTCTTTTATAATCAATAAAAATATTTTTAAAAACATACTGTGTCTCGTGTATTTACTCTATTTCCTCAGACGCGTAAGCATTTCCTCACACCTGCAAGCATTTCCGCCACGCGTAAGCATTTCCTCACACCTACAACCATTTCCGCCCCGACCCATACCCCTAACGTTCCGGACGTTTGATGGGGGGGCGGGGCTTGTGAAGGCGCGGGTGGTTGCTATGGGTGATTTACGTTTGATTGGTTGACCGAATGTCCTTAGTTGACCCTATATCACTACTACTACCCAAAGTTCTCAGCTCCTCTGGGAGGCCGTTCCACATTATTGGCGAGACTGCAAAGAACGCCCTGTCTCATGTTGTCTTTTTGGTCCCGTAGGGCAGATCGAGCAATAGGTGTTTTGAATTTGATCGCAGATTATAGTTTGACTGTGACTTAGATCTGATTAGTTGATGAATGTAAGTGGGAGCACTACCATGTAAGGCTTTAAACGTGTACTGTAAGGCTTTAAACGTGTATACGACTAATTTATACACTGTACGGTATTAATCTGGTATAGCCAGTACAACTCATAACAAGAGAAATATGACCAAAAGCGCGGAGTATTTGAGATGAGCCTTGCGGTAGCATTTTCTACCCGTTGCAACTTGTTAATATAAGTGGCTAGTAAGCCATACAGCAGACTGTTACAGTAATCTTGACGTCCAATTACTAGCGCTAAGATTAGAGATTGTGCACTTTTGTATGGTAGGTATTTTCTAATGCGTCTTATTTTGTATAGTGAACCAAAGGATAAACTACATGTTTTCGTAATGTGGACATTAAAATTCAGCTGCGAGTCAAGCCAAACTCCGACATTTCGTGTCTTATTTAAGGTAGCAATACTGGAATCACCCACAGTCAGATGATCAATATTGACTTTGCTATGTTGTTGGCGGGTACCGATTAACATAACCTCATTTTTGTCCTCATTAAGTTTCAGTTTGTCAGTTTGCATTATAGACATAGTGACTCGGATTCAGGCGCTGCTGCTTTCTCCCCCTGAATATACCAATTTATGTTGTTATGTATATTTTTGATTTATCAAAAGTCTTGTATACGATTTTCATCATAGTTTCTTATCAAACTAAAGTATGGAACTGAAGCGCAAAAGGTATTCACGATACAGTAAGCTTTGATATATGAAATCTTTCTTCTATTCTTTTGTGTTTGTCGTTTTTGCTGAGACAGTTTTTCGAAAGGAAAGGAGAGCATCTGTACACAGACTACGTTGACACTAGCGGAAATTTTTTTTAAAAAAATTGGACGTTTCGGCTACCACTGAACTACTGTAGCCCTCCTCAGCAACTTGTTTGACCATCAGTTGCTGAAGAAGGCTATAGCAATTTCTTTAAAAAAAACTTTCAACCAGTATCAACGTTTTTATTAGATTTTTTCAGCAACAAATGAACGTAACATAATCTCATTGTCACGATTCAGCAGACTGTAACTAGCTGATGATGACAAAAGAATAACACACTGATATCATTCATACAGATTCAATTAGTTATAAAGCACGGTTCCATCCCCAATGACATAAGTGAGAACTTTAGTGTCCTTAAGAAATGTAAAAATAGGTTTGACTGCCTTCTTGCTAAAATGTTCAGTCGGACTCCATTCGCGCTACGGTTTTAATTTAACAGTATTTTAATTCTACGTCCTTTTGTTCTTTTATGTTTGTCCATTGTTTGTTCTCGCATATTTTTTAATATTCCTTAGTACTCATATTAGGTATTTTTATTTTTTACACTTTAACATATTTTGAATATTACGTAGTTGGTATTTTTAATAATGATGATGATGATGATGATGATAATAATGATTCATTAGAGTACGTCTACAAGGTGGCTCTTCGCCTCTAAGAGCTATATAAAACTACTAATAAAATAAATACAATATTCAATATTCTATTACAACATTAATTGAGTAATAATTGATTATAGGCCTAATTTACATAAATGAATGTAATTCTAATAATAATAAATTGTATAAAAAAATGTCATGATGTGAATAAATAAATAAATAAATAGATAATGTAAAAGTACTTTAATTAAGTGACCAATAAAATATACAAACTAGAATGATGGAAAGGTCTACAATTAAGCTGAAACTTTTGCTTTGGCCCAATTTAAAAGCAATTACTTGGCACGGTAACAAATGTATTGTAACTTGGCTTATTTCGGATATGCAGGAAGATTGTTATAAGTTGATGCAGCTCTATATTGAAAGGTGTTGCCTTCTTTAGGACCAGGGACATGTAACTGAGGTGCCACAGAAGACCTCAGGTTATAGCCCCTGACAGTGTGTAATTTTATAAACGCAAATGATCCGGCCAAGTGTCTGAATACATTGGCTTGTAAGTCATTTTCAATATATTTATCTCTCGTTGCTCATATATTGGGAGCCACTTTAGCTTAATAACATCTTCTACTTTAACATATCTACCAAGCACAGGCATTTAGTACCCGCTGGAGACGCTTTAGTTGGTGTTCTGGTACTGGAGACACAACAATATCACAATAATCTAATTTAGATAGAATAAGACTTTCTACCAGTTGCCTCCTGACTGCAATTGGGGCTAAATAACGCGTTTTCCTTAGCACAGCTAAACTGCCATTATACAGCTTGCCAAAACCTTTGAAATGTGTTGTTTCCTAGACAAATGATTGTCAAATTGGACTCCCAGAAGCTTTGTTTCCTTAACACGCTCCAAATTAGCTCCATCACAATGGAGGGCAACAGGTCTTGAGTGAAATGAGTGGACTCTGCTCATCTGGGGAGTTGACTCAAGCATCCAGTTAGACTTAGATTTGTTCAAAGAGAGATTAGAGGCGGTAGAGTATGAGCCACGGTCTTGGATGATTTGGTTCATTTCTGATACAGTCCTAGGGAGATTACTAACTCTCGAATGGAGATACAGTGTTGTATCATCCGCACATTGGAGATCTATACAGTGTTGTATCATCCGCATACTGGAAACATGAACACTTCAGATGATCTTAAAGAGCTGACACGTAACTACTGGACCAAGGGTTGATCCTTGGGGAATTTCAAACACCACCTGCACCAACGCGTTGATTTTTTATAACAATTTGCTCAAACCGGTGTCTGTCAGACAGATAGCTAACAAGCCAAAGGAGAAAGTTGAATGACCATTCCTAAATCCGGACATATGTGAGCCAATATAGAGCTGCATGTTCAATGAAGGGAATCAGCTGCCTTAGGACAATTCTTTCAAAAACTTTAGACATAACTAGGAGGATTGACACAGGCCGGAAATCATCCTCTTTTACAGGATAGTCCTTCTTAGGGATAGGTAAAATACTTGCAGTTTTCCAGTCTTGGGGAAAAGTAGATATTTCAATACAAGTATTGATAATATAAGTCAATGCAGGTGCAATTATACTTGCTACTGGCTTGAGAAATTTAACTAGAATCTGGTCCACGCCTGTAGAGCAGTCAGACCAGAGTCCTGAATAACAATAAGAATCTCAGATGGTGACACTTTAGATAAGTTTAAACATGGTCCATCTTGAATGGGAATTCGAAGAGACTTAACACGGTCAAAGAGGGAGGCTATGTCCTCAGGTTTAGACCCTAAAGTTCTTTCTGCAGTAGAGGTAAAATGGCTATTCAATTTGTCAGGATCTGCTCTAATCGGTTGAGGGCTAGGGTTTAGCAATAAAAATGTAAATTTTACACCGTAAAAAAGAAATACTGACGTTTCGGACGTTAGTCCTTCGGCGGAGTAACGGGAGTTTAGGGTTTAGCCTTCGGTGTATAACTGTCCATACATCTACAGGATTGAACAAAAAGTTATATAAAAGATTAAATAAAAACTTAAAAGATTGAATAAAAATATAAAAAATTGAATAAAAATATAAAAGATTGAATAAAAAATCTAATTGATTGAATAAAATACGTAAAAGATGGAACAAAAAACATGAGGATTGAATAAAATATCAAAAAGAATCAACCAAAATTGAATGATTGAATATTGCTACAACCGGGCAGGCATAAAAACGTCGAAACGTCGTATCTTTTACAATTTGCATTTATATTCAATTTCAATAATGACAGCAGGACTGTCGTCGTATTCTACGCGAGATTTTTATCATAAGGAAGTAAATTGTAAATATCAACAGACAATCGATAATATTTCTATTAAACGTTCTAATAATAATACAGATAATCTGATCAAATAGTTCATTGGTTATTGTTTTATAAAAGTTGGTCTAAAATTTGAATTTAAAAAATGTGGTAAAATAAGATTGATGTTTACAAAAAAAATAAATATTATTTTCAAATTCTATCAAGAATAAGAAATTAAATTAAAACAAGGGATCTCGTCATTAAATACATGGAATTTCAAAACATACTTGAAGAACACTTGATAATCTTTTGATAATCTTTTCAATACACTTGAATATCACTTGATAACTTATCAATACACACTAGTATCACTTGATGAGTTGTCAATACACTTGACTATCACTTGATGACTTGTCAATACACTTGAATATCACTTGATGACTTGTCAATTCACTTGATGGCTTGTCAATATTTTTGATAACTGACCTGTCAATAAACTTCAAGATAATACTTATAAATCATCTGAATCGCATTGGAGTTTTTAAAAGAATATGTGCTGATTTCTCAACAATACTATCTCGGTATTTCATCAATCTAATAATACTAATAAAGTAACAAAGAAAGAAAATTCTTGGCCACCGCTGATATTATAATAGCTTTTTTATGCTTTAGATACAGTATCTAATTGTATTTTAAATACTATTAACAGAAGCAAAGTGATCAGTGAAAATAATTGTAATACTAACCAACAAAAAAGACAAATTGAAAATGAAATAACAGGATTTTTCGATTGATAGGAGTAAACAAAAATTTGCTTTTTTAAAAAGTGTTATAAACAAAATAGACTTACGAAAACTGTCACAGATACAGCGTTGGTTGGATTGTGCGCTGGTTTTGGATGTGGTAGTCTAATATATAGTAATCTAAAGGAAACGTTCCTTTGTGATCCATCTTCAAATAAAACTTAATCTCTTACGTTAATTTTACTGTTCGTTCTTGTTCAATTGAAAACATGTTTAGAAGCGCAAAGGATTCTACCAAGGCCGATTTAAAACAAATTCGTATTACTTTCTAACTAATAATAGCTATCGCTGAGTGCCAACGAGCAACACAGAACTTAATAAGTTTTGATGATCTTTGGAAACACAACAATATAACTTACGCTTAAAAATTTAAAAAAACCCAAGCAGTTCTGGTTAAATATTTAATACACTGTCCTGCCTAGACTAGAATTACTTTTTGCAGGCCAGAGGAGTTACATATTTATGTAAATATTATTGGAGATGATTTAAAGATTTGATTTGATTCAGTAGCACCAACAATCGCGCCTTTATACAATCATTCAATAGAAACGAACAATCAATAGCGCGACTGACAAACATGTTTCATTGGGTTGCAATTATTTAAAATACAGATATCTACGGTGGCTTTTAAGGGGCATCAAACTTTTTTTTCAAAATTTGCCGGGATTTTTTCCGTAAAAAAATCTTAAATTACTAACTCGAAATTTCATGTTACTAACTTGAAATTTCGTGTTACTGACTTGAAATTTCGTGTTGCTAACTCGAAATTCATTTCACTTTGTCAAAGTTTGTTAGCTGAGAGGAATTTCGAGTTAGCAGCAAAAGAATTTCGACTTAGCGAAAGGAATTTCGAGTTAGGGAAAGGAATTTCGAGTTATCAACTCAGGAATTTCGACGTAGCAACTCAGGAATTTCGACTTAGCGAAAGAAATTTCGAGTTGGCATCTAAGGAATTTCGACTTAACATCTCAAGAATTTCGACTTAACAACTCAAGAATTTCGACCTAGAAACTCAGGAATTTCGACTTAGCAACTCAGGAATTTCGATTGAGCGAAAGGAATTTCGAGTAAGCAACTCAGGAATTTCGAGTTAGTAACACGGAGTTTCAAGTTAGTAACATGAAATTTCGAGTTAGTAATTTAAGATTTTTTTACGAAAAAAACCCCGCAAATTTTGAAAAAAAAGACGTAAGTTTGATGTACCTTATAAACCACCGTAGATATCTACTAAACAAGCCTTTAATGAACATTTTTATCATGCTGTTGTTTATCCTAAACATTCACATGTTTGTCAGTTCTCGCTATTGATTGTTCATTATGATCGTGTATTGTATAAAGGCGCGACTGATTGTGCTTTTGTATTGAAATTTTCTTTTTGAAAGCCTATAATGTACAATTGATTGTCAATCAAGGCAGTTGATTTTCTTCTTGTGTTAATGATTATCCATTGCGCGATATTGAAAGTACATTCGTTATCCAAACGCACAATTGTTTGTCTGTTGATGTTATTGAATATCAATATATAATTTTATGCAAATTGTATACTTGAATGTTTCTTCGCGTTATTGAAGCTAATGATTGCCTACTCGCGTTATTGTTTCATCAACTGACGTAAATGAGTGTACATTATGCGTAAATGAACAGCAAAATGTGTATTTTTTAAACAACAGTGTGAACAGGCAAACATTACAACAATTCTAACAAACATTATTATTATATTATGATAATGACATGACTTTTTAACGGGAATATTTTTTATTTGCTCCCGCGTAGTGTTATTAGCGCGATAGTACAAACAATAGGGTCCTTATGAAATTCAATAAACAAACATCTACTATAAACTTAAAATTATATAATTCAGATATTTCCGGAAAGATCCCGAGGCGGCCGTAACAATGTACTTGTGGGTGATAAGATGAGAGATTGTTTAGAAGAAATCATTAACGAAAACTGCATACTGACACTTTGTCGAATTAACCAAGAGCTGCGACAACGTCTCCGGCCAAAGCTGAATTTCACGACCTTAAGATGGCATGCTTTTCAGAGTCAAACTTGCGAGACCCTTCCCAGCAGACAGAAACGGGCCTGCCATGTTATCGAGAGGCGACACCAGTACGCCAACTGATTGATGGATCATGCCGTGATTCGTCACACCGTATTTGTAGACGAATGCGGTTATATAACATTTGGACAGCCCGTAGTCATGCGGGGCGAGCCAGGGGTGGCGAGAGGGTGCACAGACAAGTCTGTGATCAAAGAGGGAGAAATGTAACCGTTGGCCTGCTGGCGGTCACTCCCGTCACTGGCCTGGTAAACCACACAGCGTTCCTAAAGAAGAATGAACGGCGAGAGGCTCAGAGATTTTCTGGTATAAAGTAGGCTAAAGTGTACAAATACTATATATAAATGATTTTTTTTTATCATTTCGATTATGGGTCGTAATGAATCTACAAGAAATACTATAGCGAAATCTGTTGCAAAAGCAAATAAGGTCTTACTATCTCAATTATCATATTATAATTGCAGTATGCTGGAAAATGATCATTCACCTTTTAATAGCTCGACAAACGAAACACCCAGAAGATGTTTAGAACATTTATGTAGTTTATACGATCTTAGTTTATTCAATCTCAATACAAGGAACGATGCAGACAATAAAAATTTTCTGTTAACCAAAAACAGCGAAATCAAAATGCTTTCACCTCGATATTGTTTATCATCCACCATTAGCATAGCTCATAACAATATCCGTAGTCTCAAAATGAATTTTGAAGAATTTCAAAACCAAGTATCAAGCGAGTTAAATATAGAATTTAATGCTATTGGTTTGAGTGAAACTAGAATTTGCATTTGAATTTTATTCCCTTGTTATCTGGCTATTGTTTTGAGTATGCACCAACACGTCTTTCAGCTCTAGGTACTAGGTGTTGGCTTTTATATTAACAATAATCTTAAGTATAAAATATTAAATCGTACATCAAATATACATTTCATAATATACATGCGCCTTTAAAAAAACCCTCGTCGCAAATTGAAAAACTTATCAAAACCGTGGATAACAAAAGGTATTAAAAACGCTATCAATAATTATCTTTTACAGTATGGCATGCTTTTGCTATTATCAATATTTAATCGTCTATTTGAAAAATCACGTACAATCGACTTATAAAATTTATTGATAAATATGATTTATTGTAATGATTCACAATGGCTTTCGATCAAAGCATAGTTGTTAATGCTGTTCGACCAATTCTTTAAACTTCATTTATTCATTTAATCTCAGCTTCCCGATAACAACTTCAAAACGATGGTTTCGTAAGAAACGACAGAAACTTCCGAACAGGTGGTTTCGGATCCCCAAATACAAACTTAATCACGAATCGGCTATCACAAATTAATCACGAGTCACAAATTGACAATCTTCCCAAGTGGAAGTACTCAAATCAACGGTGAACTTTCCAAGTGAAAAGTTAAGTAACTGACACTAGCAAATAATTTCTCAGTGAGTATATATCAAGTCAAGTCCGTCCCTAGGGACATTAACATTCATATACTCGAAATCTTTAAAATTCTTTGTAACGAAGGATGAATCCATGAATTAAAAAAGTTAATTAATTGTAGTTACACCGGCCCCAATTAAAATAGTCTGTCCATTGTTTTCACTAACTACAACAAAAATTTTACAATTATAATATTATTACATTTACAACTAATAATAATGTCATTAATCAAGTTCCAATTCAGAGACCTTGGTCACGTGACGGGTGAGGATAACTGTTGTTGATCTTGTGTATCTCCATTGCCGTCGCTTATTTCTCGTCACCACAGTGGAACTTGTTTTCACTCTTACTGTTCTTATGAACCCGTCTTCGCTTAGTATCACTTTCACTATTTTCGCAAGCGGCCTCTGTTGTCTGGGATATTTCTCGTCTGTAAGAAGAATTACATCTCCAACTTTTATATTCTCTTTTGGTTGTTGCCATTTCTGCCTTTTCTGTAACATAGGCAAATACTTCCTCATCCATCTTCTCCAAAACAGATCAGTTATATATTGAGCTTGTTTCCATTCTCTTTTACAATACATGTTCCTTTCTGAAGATTCCTGGAGGTAGGTTTGAACACGGTCGCATGTGAAGTAGGTGGTTAGGTATTAAAGGTAATTCATCTCGCGGATCGTCGCTAACAGTAGTCAGGGGTCTGCTGTTCAATATATTGGTTGCTTCGGCCATCACAGTCGTGAGGACTTCATCTTACACTTTTTGTTCTTGCAGGAGATGATTGAGAACCTTGCGCACAGTTCTAATCATTCGCACCCAGGACCTCTCATATGACTCGCTCCGGGTGGGTTAAAAATTCATTCGATCTTGCGCTGCGCACAAAAGGCGTTAATTTTTTCTTAATTCCATTCTGCTATAGTTTAACTCCTTTTCTGCTGATGTAAAATTAGTGCCACAGTCGCTTCGAAGTCTTTCTGGGTAACCACAAAGAATGATAAATCGCCTGAGTGCATTTGTCATTGAATCTGTATTTAGTGTGTGTGCAATTAAATTTCATTATGGACTGCTCTCATAGCTAAACAAGTGAATAGACATCCATATCATTTTACCCTACTCCTTCCTTGCTTAACAACGAATGGCCCAAAGAAATCAATGCCAACGAATGAAAATGGTGGTTTGTTGGGGGTCACTCTGTCCTCTGGTAAATCTGCCATAAATTGGCTACCGGGTTGTGCTCGCTGCTTTTGACATTTTATACATTTTTCTTACAATGCGCCAAACTGCTGCGTTACCTTTTATTATCGAAAATTCACGACGAAGGAATGCTAGAACTGAGGAGTATGGTATGGTGGTCTTCTACAATCAAATCCGTAATATGGTGATTTTTAGGGAGGATTTTTGGGTGTTTTGCATTTTCTTCTACAGGTGCTTGGCTAAGTCTACCCCCAACCACTATCACTCCATTCTTCATCAAAGGATATAAACTCCAAATTGTACTTCTTTTTTAAGATTTACAGATCGCTTTCCAACTCCATTTTCTTTTGATTTAAGGGTTTGGTATGTCTTCGGGAACGACACCTTCTCTACATGTTGTACAATTACTTGGCTCTGCATCTTGGATCTCGCAAACTGTTAAATGTCCATTGCTTAAAGTTGACTTTATATTTCGGATAAATCTCTTGAATCTTGTCAACCACGCGATAGCTCTAACAACTTTCCACCAGGAGGAATAATGTATTGTTCTATCCAAGATATTATCTGTTGTTGTCGTTGTGTAGACGTTTGTTTCCTTTCTCACTTCGGGATCGTCGTCTTTTATTTCTGGAACGACAATCATTTGCG
Source organism: Zoanthus sanctaehelenae (assembly GCA_028564885.2). Lineage (NCBI taxonomy): Eukaryota > Metazoa > Cnidaria > Anthozoa > Zoantharia > Zoanthidae > Zoanthus > Zoanthus sanctaehelenae. Next base: position 7,467 of record JAOTRI020019158.1, on the reverse strand, counting down.
GCCAGTGTTCTTCTTCTTTCCAAAGGAATTCTGGTACATTCAACCATCTTCCACCTAAAATCTTCTTCAAGCCTTTTGATGCGTCATCTGCTGGATTCTCTTTGCTTGGAACATACCTCCACTGTGATGGTGAAGTGCAATTTATAATTTCTGTTGAATGAGTTGACTCAAAGTTATGAAACCTCTTTGTCTCGTTGTTCAGACACTTCAGAACAGATGTACTATCTTTCCAACACACTATCTTGTCTAATTTGTATTCCAATTCCTCACGTACCATCTTGCTTAACCTTGTAGAAACTAATGCTGCAGATAGTTCCAACTGTGGAATAGTTAATTCACGAATAGGAGCCAAACGAGCTTTTCCAATCACAAATGCGCAGTAAATTTTCTTTCTGGCATCAACAACGTCTTATCTTCGAGAACTTCTGACTTTGTACAAGCCTAGCAGAACCCTTCGTTCTTCATCTGATAAACGTAAACTTGAAGCTGTTCCTTATAACCTGAAAACTTGTGGCTATCGATCATATTCCATACATGCGCCAATCCTCTGGAACTCACTACCCATGTATATTAGATCTGCTGACAGTGTTTCTACTTTTAAATCTAGGCTTAAAACTTATCTTTTTAAATTAGCATATCAGCTTTAGAGAATTTTTAATGTACTGTAGTTATATAATTTAACTTTTTAGGTGCTATATCATTATAGTGTGTGTATGTATGTATATGGTGTATGTGTGTATATATATGTGTATGTATGTATATGTATGTGTATATGTATATGTGATACATACTTAAATTGAGGATGTAAAGCGCCTAGATCAGTTGTATAGGCGCTATAAAAATGTACTTTTATTTTTTTATTTATTATTTTATTATTTTTTAACAAGACGGAAGTACACTGCAGCTCCGTAATCGGCTCGACAACCATCTGAAAAGCAATGGAGCTGTGCATTCTGAATTTCTCCAAATCCTTATGGCTTAAAACAAAGATAAACTTGAATTTCTTGAAGCTTGGTTAAATCATCGGTCCAACGGAGCCACTGAGTTTTGTCCTTTTCATCAAGAACATTGTCCCAGCCTGACTTTATTCTACATAGCGTTAGCATTAGTATTTTTGCTCTCATTACGAATGGCGCAATAAATACAAGAGGTTCAAACAGAGAATACGCAATCGACAAAATGGCACGTCTTACAAGTTCCATAATCTTCTCGAAATCTGACCACACGAACTTATCCTTTTCAGCATCCCATTTAAGACCAAGTGTATTTCCAGTTGGTAAATTCTCAGTGTCCAAGCTCTTTACAAAAACTGCTCGATCGGTTTCTGGAATTTCCTTTAACACTCTTCGGTCATTGCTGAGCCATTTACGCAATCGCAATCCTCTCTTTGCAAGAATTTCACGGAGCTGGTTAACTAATTGGATTGCAGATTCAACTGTGTCAACTGATTTCATTAAGTCATCTATATACATGTTTTTCTCAACAGTTTTTACCGTTTCTAGATCAAAATCTGCTTGATTAAGTGTTGCTGGTTTTTTCAGACAAAAATTGCACAACTAGGTGAAGAGGTAGCGCCAAATATGTGCCTTGTCATACGGTATTCTTGAGGGTCTGCTTGCAAGTTACCATCAGGCCACCAAAGGAACCTAAAGGCATCACAATCCTTTGGATCTACTCTCACTTGGTGAAACATTCCTTCTATATCGGCTACTAGTAACTAATCCTTGTCTGAAACGAATCAAAACTCCTACAAGAGAAGTCTGGGCCTTGCATTAATTCTTCACTTAGTGCAACACCTTCAAATTTTGCGGCACATTCAAACACCGCTTCAACCTTTTTAGGTTTTAATGGATGAGTCACTGGATGGTGAGGCAGGTACCAGAGAGTCTTGTTGTTGATATGTAATTCCTGTTCAAAAACCTTTTCAGCATGTCCCTCTTGCATTGTTGACTTGTACTTTTTATACAAATATTCATCTTTAAGTAGCCTTTTCTTTAATAACTGAAGTCTTTTCTCAACTAGAGAGTTCTATTATTTGGTAAATTTGGTGGTTCTCGGCGCCAAGGCAACTCAACTTGAAAACGGCCATCTTGTAGCCTTAATGGTTTTCCATAATAAGGCAGTGCCTTTCATCTTCTACTGATGCTTTGGGTTTAGCTGATGCGTTCAAATCACCAAAATCTGTCATCCAAAGTCGCTGCAGCTGGTACCGCAGATCGTAATTTTTTTCCTGGATTGTTTCTTACTGCACTTTAATCATAAACTATAAGTATCAAGGAAAACGTCTGTAATCGTTTTTGTTGTCTAAACCTATGCTCAAGTAACTTCTTGTATAAATATTACTATTAAAAATAGCCACTCTTTTTTTTTTTTTAACTTTTAATTAATTAATTTATGTAATGTTTTTTGTGTTTTTATTGTCTTCGCCTCGCATAGTCATTCGACTAATTGCGAAGAACAATAATTTTTGCGTTCGACGTTAGGAGAACGCAATCATAATCTTGCGCAGGCGGAAAAAATCTCGAATTTGTGGTTGATCCAAATCGACGCCATTTTGGATTTCTCCGAGGGGTCTGAGTTCCATTCCTGAGCAGGTGGAAAAAATCTCGATTTTCTGGTTGATCCAAATCGACGCCATCTTGGATTTCTCTGATAGGGTTTGGGTGTGGGTCGTTTCAGCCAATACGGCATGTAAGCTTCTCATAAAATTACACAACAGTTTATTATTTGACTTCTTGTTTGTGTTAATTGTTTTTACACAGGACTAAGCTCAACCCCTCTACCACAGTGCTAGAAAAATCGCTATCCTATCCAACCGTTAAACTATCGAACGCACTTCACTAATCTATGATTACTGCTAGTTGTAAATATTATTCTCAAATGTTAATAACGATTGTTGTTGTTGTTGTCGTTATCGAAGTTCGAGTGTTGAAGCCTTATCAAGAGAATAGTTTTAAATTTTTTTTTTCCAATTTTTTTTTTCGTCTCTGTCAACATCTGAAAATTTTATCAAAATCCGTCCATAACCTTTTGAGTTGTGTTGCTAACCAACAAACAGACAAACAAACCCAGGGACTTTGGCCGCGCTCGCCCCAGGAAAATTGAATGAATTTGGGATTGGATTGAATAAAATACGTGAGCATTGGATTAAATGTCGTTCTTTGAACATAAATGAATTTATGGGTTGGATTGAACAAAATATCGTTATTGGGCTGAATAAAAACCCAATTTGGATTAAATGAATATAAATCGTCGGATTGAATGAATTATACAACTTTATTGGATTGAATGAATATGAGTATTGGATTGAATAAATGTGCATAAGGATTGGATTAAATGCAATACAAGGCATTAGATTGAAACAATACAAGGATTGGATTGAATGAGTTCAAGGATTGGATTGAATGAATTTATTGTATTGAATATTGCTACAATCGGCTTGCCATACTAGCCCGGTTGTGCTATTATACTCAGCACGGTCTGCCGGGATCCCAGACGCTTGTTACCAAGATCTCGCAAAACCGTGCTAAAAATTTTCCGTTTAATCGCGAGCCAAATTTTTACAGATTTAATGTGGACAACCAGGATCTCGTTTCGAAAACTCAGCCCGCTCAACCGGGCTAGCCCGTTGATATAATTAGGGCTTAAGAAACGCAATTACAACTGAACCCTATCTACCCCCACCCCCAGGTATATTTCTCTGAATAACTTTGGGATGCAGTGTAGTACAAAGGCGAAATCTTATGACTTTTCGTGCAAATCAAATTGGGAATTTTTTGATATATGTTTCATTGTGATGCAAATTCTAATTTTGCTATGGTAACCACAATTTCAAAGGCCTCTTGCTGCATTTTCATTTATTTTTGTTTTATCTTATATACAATACAATGGCATTTTTTGAAATGCAAACTAATAAGAATCAATCTAAAGCTTGTTTTTCAAGTCTTGCTGCAAAATATCAGCAATCAGTGCTCAAAGTAGTGCATTATGGGTAATTTTTCTTGTTTTTCAAAATGTCTTTTTTCACTAGTTTTATTAATTTCAATTTAATTTGTTACCATAAGAGCGAACATTGCAAACATTGGGAGACAGGCTACACAACTTTTCCTATATCCCCTTTCTCTCGCTCTAACGTCAGAACAAGGCATTTAACTTATGTGCATGGATGTTTGGAGAAATAGGTTAATGTTTCGATCCTCACCAGATGACGCCATCAGTGTCTCTTGCTTGTTGTTAACCTCTTGCATGGTGCTTGCCTTTAAAAGGACCTTTTGCTCTTCCCTTAACAAAATAGATGTGGCTCTGGAAATATTTTAAAATTGTTCTATATCTCATTTCAAAGCTTAATAGTTTGCCTAAACATATTTGACGAATTTTTTACAATGTAAGTCCTCAGTATGTTATTAATGATTATTAAAATCCAATAATAGATTGCATATTTTAATTAAAAAATCCAAAATACCATAGTCATATGATATCTCACATGAAGTATCACAATAAAAAACTTTTAAAAGTGTGAGCAGTAAAGCAAATTTTCTGAAAGTTTCAGCCCAAATAATTAAGTTTTTAACAGGTTATGAAACCTGAAACACGACGTGGCAAAAATGAAAAATTGGAACGAGCAAAGCCAAAACAATTTTATTCTAACATAACAAAACATAACAAAGCCTATAAAAACAAATATTGTTCTACAATACTGTATTTTCCAAAATCTAAAGTAAATAGCAAAAATTTATCCGTGATAGTCTCTTTATGCATATGAATGATTCTTGGTAATATTAGCTCAACCAGGAGCCCATAAGTAGGAGCGAGCAACTTCCATGTTGTAGTGTCACGGCGTGTTTAGAAACCGACTTATTTTTTGTTTAGTTCTCGTGAATTCAAACCAATCACATGTGTCCATACCTAATGAATAACTTCACTGTTAATTTGTATGGATTGTCTGATTCCTCCGGGACAGGAACTTCTATTGAGACCTTCCGCTAACAGCGATCTAAAAATAAAACAGTTCGTGAAAATGCCGTGAAATACGTCTATTATGGGAGTTGCTCGCTCCTCAGTACTTATGGGCTACCGCATGGTTCAGTTGAGTCAACCTTATCACTAATCGGTATGAGTTAGTACGGGAGTCAAGTTGGTGTATAGGTCATCAGCGGTGTCTTACACTTCTACGACCCCGGAATCGAGTCCTAGCTGTTTGTTGATATTTGTTGTTTTCCTCTCTCTGCGAATTCGACTTTCACGTCAAGATCTGAGCCGTCGAGAGATTAAACATTGGCCTCTACCTAAGACAAATGGGCAGCCGCTTCCTTCGCAATTGACATGACGTGCCAACGAGCAAGACAAAACGTAATAAATTTTGATGATTTTTGAAACCTCATTTGTGTCACACGCCTTATTTAAATTACGCTTAAAAATATTTAAAAAAAGATGTTATCTGGTTAAAAATTTAATAATTAAAAGCTTTTGGATGTTCTACTGCATTCTTCATCAGATAAAAAATGAAAAAATAGTCGTTGATATAAATATAAAAATTAAGTTGAGATAAAGAATTTATTGCTTACAAATGAACGAGAAGAGAACGTTTTGGTTTCTTTAACTCAAGGAACTTTCATCAGAAATCAAACACGATTCTGCCACATGACTCTAATTTACCAGGCGATATTAGAACAAATAAATCTCACGCCACATACATCTTTAGCGCACTCCCATTGGCTGCATTTTTGATGCAGTTCTTAGGGCATCTCCGATTGGCCCAATGATCCTTACACTACATCTCTGACAAACACTCGAGAATTGTATCGCCTGAATACTATCCTCGTACGGCTCTATAATGCTGCCACCTCGCCAGCCTCGCGTCTTCGCTCGGCTGGCTTGTTGGCAATAAACCAAATGCTTTGCGAATAAGAAATCTTTTCAATTTAGTTTTAAAAGAGTCATGAGATGAAGGATTTTTTATATCAATGGGTTGAATGTGCCAGTGCAGAAGCGGTGAACGATCTTAATCCAAGAGTAGAGAGGAACTTTGTGGCAGGAACAGCAAGCCGAAGTTCGGAGCTAGACCTTAAGTCAATTTTAACAGGTTCTTTTTGCGGAATATCAATATGACTATTCCAGTTAGTGTCAATAAGTTGGGAGAGCCACGTGACCACTGAACATCTTGTGCCTGGTAACCGCTTTCTACTAGTGAGTTCTGATTAATTTTATAACTCACTTAGCCGAAGGTCATTACAAAGTGCGACAGCTTTTTTGTATTACAAAGTGAGACGAAGGTTATTACAAAATATAATACCACAGCTTTTTTATTACAAAGTGCGACAAGATTTATTACAAAGTGCGATAAGTATTAGAAAGTACGACGATTATTACAAAGTACGACTGTACACAAATATAAATGAAAAAGATGCAGTTTGTCCGCAATAATTTTGTTTGCCAGCTAATTCAGGATTTTCTAAGTTCTTTGATAGATGCTCCATACACTTCCTCACCTCGACATAGTGGTTTCCATCGAGCAAGTATTTTCCTCCTAGAGCCTTGTTTCTCTCTGATATAACTTCGTTGACAAGTACTTTTTTCTATTACCAGTTGAGATGTGTACATACCCCGTATCCTGGAATCTTCGGGATGTTGATATGTATAAACGTATGGAAAATTCACTATCTTGAAATTTATGTCATAAATGTTGGTTATTATTACTTCCGTATCTTTTCAAACGTAATTTTAGTGTCTGGATAAAACTTTTTTTGTTTGAGTAACTGTGGTATTCTTCAGTTCTAACTGTGGTGGATAAATTTCGTTGGTAAAGTCTCCAAAGTTGCTGTCGATACTTGGAAAATCGTGTATATATACAAAACAGGAGAGTTTTACAATAAATAGCGCACGCACTGTTAACTTGCTTCCACGTACTATAAGGCATCTTGATAACCTTGAAAAATTCCAAATTGGAGCTAAACGCCATTTCAAGCAATCCAAGAGATATTTTGGGTGGCTTTCTATTACTAAATTTCTTATGCATGTTGTTATACTATTGATTTTAATTTGCTATTGTTATTATTATTTTGTTGTTTTTTTATGTTATAAGAGAACTCCATTCATACTAGCTTTGCTAAACTAGATATCCTGTATGAATATTGATTTAAATAAATAAAAATATAATAAAATCAAGTAAGCGTCGCTAAAAGCGACGATCCTCCAGCCGGCAAGTTGTCCGAGTGCAGTGCCAAAACACACATTCATTAAAAAGATTTTTTATTTGAACACAAAAACTATTTTCTTAAAGTTTTATTCATTCCAAATAATTGCTTATTCAATTTGGTCAGTCCAAGCCTCAAGCCTAGTTATCCTAGCCCTAATTCTTTTGGCCGAGGACGTGCACACTATTGCCCTGAACAATTCCTGAAAGTTTCACCAAGATTGGCTCAGCCATCTCTGAGTCTATAGAGGCCGAAGCACAGGATTTCCACCCCC
>JAOTRI020019157.1:0-29362 GCA_028564885.2 Zoanthus sanctaehelenae | reverse complement strand
TTACGCTGTTCTAGATATCAAAGTCACAAATAAAAACAGTTTCGATTTGCCTAAAATGGGTCTCAAAATGCGGGAAAGTGGGTTTCAGAGAACCTACATTTTCAAAATTTTCTCGGACCCCCCTAGGAAAGACATACGAACACCCTTCGGAAAACCTCAGCTACGAACCTGATCTCACCAACTAAATTTATCTATTAATGTGAAGAGTAAAATATTCAAGTTAAATGCACTAAAATTTTGCTTATTTACCAAAAGGTTATCTTACGTTTGTACATGTATGAGCGAAGGAAAATTTTAAAATTTCTCTGAGCGCCATTTCGTGCGAACGAAATACACTCAAAAATTGCCATGCATGTTGACGTTTTAGTAAACACAACAGATCATTGATAATTACACCTGCACAACATCAGAAGCTGATTCTTTCACTGAGTTTACGGTAAACATTGGACATTATCCTTTAGTTTAGGCTTTAAATCATTTTAGACATATTTTTATATGAAGATATTCCACATTATATTGCCGGCTAGTTCACTAGTTTGGTAGAAAATATATTCCATTTTTACAGAGTGGTGCAGCCACTAAAGGCCGAACCTTGAATACAGTTCTTAGTTTTAACTTTATTCTAACATCTGCAATTGGTTAGATTTTCATGTCTTCTTGAATAAGACCGTTAAACCGTGTTCCATGTAATTAAAAATAGTTTATCCATCCAACTTAGAGTTCTTAAGATGGTCTCCCTAAAAGTAGGCCTTTGGCGAGTGATATAGGCAATTATAAAATAACTATTAGAGATAGTACGTGCGCTCTGATTGGCCGAGAGGCGTGTTTGCATGAGAGTTCTTATTTTGACTGCTCTATAAGGAAATCGAAAGCGAACAGAGGTGGCGTAAGCAGCGAACATCTGCACTTCAAATAGGTACACTAAAACTAGCCAATCACAAAGCTTATTAGAATGGTTCAAAGACTTTTATTGGTTGAAAAAGAAAACGCCATTTTTGTTTGATGGCGTGACACGATTCCTCCGTACATCTGTACTCTAATAAAGTACGCTGCTTCAGCCAATCAGGGCCCGCGAATTATAAAATGTTAATTATAATATATTTTAATGCCTTGTTGAATGAATTTTTTTTTCGAAACATTAAAAAGAATTTTGGTAGAACTTACGTGCAGCGAGCTTACAATAATATATATACTAATATAGTGCATCGAGTGATCTGCTCGCTCTAATTATGGTCCATAACTCTAAAAGAACAAAAAAGAACAAAATGAAACTTAGATATGTTTTAGAGAATACAATTTTCCTTTCGCATCTCAAAAATTGAGCTTCTAGCTGCTTTTTAACATGTTGAACAGTACGCAATGAAAAACAGCAACAACTTTTCGAGAAGTTCCATTTATTTCGCAGTAGTTAAATGTGATCTAACTAAATAACACTTAAAATTGTCACACAATAAAATTTTATGTAGTGTGACGATACCTGCTATGAAATAAAAAGACAAATATCTATAACGGTTTAGCAGATACAACCAAAACTCTGGATGACACTATATTCTTGTTTATGAAATTTTCTTTAGTCAGGAGCGCACTCTCCTTAGTCCTCCTTACATCACACGCAGCACAAGAACCAGAGAGCCCATCCGGCCGCACAATCATTTTAGCGCCCTGCTGCTAGTCTTCCGCGGGCGTCACCGGTGGTCCACGGCGTCTGCTGCTAGCAGATATGTTACTGGCACGAGAGGAACTCTCTTTGTTGCAATTTTTCCTATCTTCGAATAAGCGTTCTTTTAAAATCTCTCTGCCTTGGTTGCGCTCTATTTGGATACATAACTTCTGCCTGGGATGTCTCTCAGAATTGGTAAACCCCTCCCCCCGTAAAACATTTAACACAAAGATTAAAAGGTTTTATATAGTTCGAACGAAAGAAATTTTAAAATGTCTCTACAAAAGAACTTTTCCTTGTTTGGGAAGTTAAAGTCTGAAATTGTTTTACTGATTCTATCAAACAGATTCAGTAATCTGTCAGTTTTAGGTGTACTTGGACTTAACTTTCAGTCACCATGAAAAACGCTTAAAAAAAACAAGTTGCGAGGTTTTTTCTTTTAAAGTCTATAAAGCGTAATTTATTTTTTAAAATATTATGGGCGGGTCATTTTGTTGTTTGGAATAGTTACTAACTTTCTGTTTCAAAATCACAAAGTGTAACAACAAAGACAAGACTTACGTTCAGTCGAGTCAACTTCTTTTATTCCTCTTGCTGATTTATGCTATGTTTTGGCAACTCTTATAAATTTCTTAAGTCCTTTTCTTATATAATAACTACAATGCCAATCATTTTCCTATAGTAACTCTGCTTAGTAACATTCAATCAAGTCTTGGCAAGGATTTAATTTGATGAATGCCAACTTTTGGCAACTACGTAATCCGGCCAAATAACGGTTACTTTGCAATTGAAATCTTTCTTCACAATAGATTTAGAGAAACAGACATAAAACCTCTGCAATAGCATTTTGGATTTTGTTTTTTCTAAAATAATGGCTATCTTTTAGGAAGGAATCTCACTAGAGAATACTCTTTAAATATTAAAAGCATTCTAGTTGGCAATCTTTGCAGAAAAGGAAACAAAATGATATTGAAGTCTCTATTTTAGTTATTATAAATAGAAACTTCTTAATCGGTGCCAAGACGGAAACTTTTCCTATGATATTAGAAATTAATCAAAATTCTTAAGTCAATAAGTTATAAAGGAAGTCTTCTTATTTTGTCTTAGAAAACATTTTAACTAATTATTGTTACATTTTAACTGATCATTGTATATTGAAACATATCGTGTAAGTTTAAGGTCACTATATCACTTATTTTTTATCATTTAAAGGAAATGTAGAACCCTTAATTAATATAAAATTGTAAAATTGAACCATTTTTTTTTCACGATTCCCATTACGGTTTTTGAGTTTTGAAACGTGCAAATTAGACAGTCTTCGGAAAGCTGTTGTTTTTTAACGAGAATTCATTCCTTTATGAAGTCCTGGTGTAATCACGGAGGAGAAGGTTCTTGGGCAGCTTGCCGTTGAATACTAACACTGTCAACACGGTTTAAAACACATTAAGAAACGGAGAAACTTCCGTTTTAAGTTCTCTGCCACATAATAACAGCGAAGGAAGTCCTACAACTTCTACGTCACAGGTACCAGTTCCCTGCTGCTCGGTCGAAATTCGAATTCCAAACTTCTTTTGATTAAAAAGCATACTTAAGTTCTAGATTCATTTTTTTGTGGTTATTGGAGATGTATATGAGTTCATATGTGACAATAGTTTCATTTAAAAAGAACGACATAGGCTTCGTACGTGAGACAGAGCAGTGGCCTTATTAAAACAATTAAAAAAGTTTTCTCACTCACTTAAAATAGCACTTACAATAGCCGTGGTTACACGGGCCGTTTTTACCACGGGTAAGCGACCCTTAACCACGGGTAAAAAAACATGTGTGTAACCGCCTTCCCCGAGGCTAAACTACCTTCGGGTAGTTACTATAGATACGTCAAAGGGAACAAAGAAATAACCCAAAACAGTAACCGCACAGAACTAGTATGGTTAGCAGCAACCCGAGGCGGACTAAGCCAATCACGTAACAGGAAAAAGTTAATACGTGTCGACGCGTTGACACCTGTGAGAAATGTTCCCGCGCTTTGCTCCTAAATTTAAGACCACCCTAGGTTAATAATGACACGTGTAACTGGCTCACCACGGGTAAAGTGAAACCCAAGATGAACCCAAACCGAGCCAGTTACCTTTGGGAACGACCTAACCCGAGGCGTAATGTAACCACAGCCACAGCTATTCTTACGTGCGGGGATTTTATTTTATTGTTCTTTGACGTCGTCTTCAGTGTCGCAGACCTCCCTTCTTAAGGTACCGGTCCTCATAAGTTGGATTTTAACTTCAGATATTTTTACATAATTAGGTTACTAGGATCAGGCTCGATCGTCGGCTGAGGGGACGGGAGGGTAGGGCGGAAGCACCCCCGATGGGTTTCCAATAGAATTTTTTGGGGTGCTATTGCAGTAAACTGAAGTTTACAAAAGTTATAAGAAAGAAAAAACACTGACGGATTTCTATTCTTTGATTGAAACCAGGTAAAAATATGCTTGTAAATAAAAAATAATCAGTACAATTCTAGACTAGAAGTGGGAATTATCCCGACATGAGCACCATATCATGATAAGGTCTACGAAAAACTTTGAACAAGCTTACTCATGATAGCAAATAGACCAGCATCCATGTTGAAGGATAAAATCGAAAGTGAAAAACCAAGAAACTGTATATCCCCCCTCCTTCCCCCCCACACACACAGATGTACATACTCCAAAACCAGCCTGATTGATAATAATACATTTCTTGCGTTTTTGCAAATAATATTTACATTATATACAAATCATGTGTTCATTCAAATAATACTGAAAATAAAAAAAAGCTACTTTCAAATGTACACGTGTTTCTTAAAATATTCCGATTACCTCATATAAAAGGTTAAATTTCTAAGCAGGCCATAAATATTTAATGTTAAGAATTGGGTAAACTGAATCTATTCTTTAATTTTTAAATACTTTGCTTGAATATTAGCGGTTATTTACAATTGGTATATACCAGCCTGGCTATAGTCGATTTGATTGCTTTAAAAATAGTAGATATGAGATAATACTTTATCTCAAAAACAGTAAATAACGACACCAATAAATAACAGATGGAGGAAAAATTGGGATTTGTGTTCGTTTTGTGGTTCGCATTTGCTACTAAAACACAAGATTTTTTAAAAAAACATTCATGGACATTTTTTATTATGCAATTTACGGCATTTGGATTTGACAAGCTCTCAAAAACCACTTGTTGTAAATTGAACTGTCGTGAGTTTTATTACGAGTGGTTTGACTAATAATAGAATTTTCATTTCTTATGAATTTTGTTTTGTCTTGAAATGAAATTTCTTTAGATCAGTTGCCAGGCTAATATATACTAAAACATTATTCTGAGGGGTTGGGCAATGGCATAAAAATCTATCAAACCCCTTCCCTTTCAGTAGATATTTTGTAGCTATCAGTGTTCTCCTGAGGCTGCGGAGCCGTGCTCCACCGATTTGTCATTTCTGATCACTCTCTGCTCTAAGCTGAAGTAGGAATAATTAGTTAAATATATATTTTTTAAATATCTTTCACGAAAATTTAGTAAGCCAAACAGCATTGAGATTAAAATGTGCAAGACTCAACTGTTTTTGCAACACATCTAGAATTTCAGGCCAAATCTTTTGTTAGTAAAGTAGCGGAAAGTAGCCATGACAGTGGATGACAGGATGCATTTCAAAACCTAAACTAATATTCATAATTTTGATAAAAATCAATAAGCTTGTAATCATTAATATTTATGATCCATTTCTCTGGTGAAAAGTTTTGGAAAGGACACTGACTAGTACCTTCTTCGGTCGAAGAAGAAGAAATTATAAAAATTTTAAAGTCATTTGGCTTATTCATTACTCTCTATCTTAACTCTTTCAGTCTTCGTTCTATTGTTAGATTCTCCCAACCTGAGCCCAAACTTTTCATTGAATAGGTTTTAAAGAAATTTACTTTTGATCAGTAGTTTCTATGTGTTGAATAAATGGACTACCGGTTCGTAAACAATATGGCGGAAAGAAGGCTCATCTTTTGGTACTCTGTAAAAAGTGCATGGTTAACATTTCTGAAGCTCGTTGTGTACCAGCGAACACAACAATTAGAGTCAGTGAGGAGACATCAGAACATCAAAAAATCCACTTCTTCTTTGACAATAAGGCGCCAATGTCCATCCAATCAACGCATAGATGCTTTGCGATCCCAGCTCGACCCGATTCTCTCCTTGTTCAGAACATGACGAATAAAGTTCGTGGTGGCTTTAGAACAAGCGACAAATTGATTTTGTTCTTGTTAAATAAGACCTTTTTGTAACGTTTTTTAAACACTACCAAGTCTAACAATATACATTATACAACGAAAACAAGATCTTTTTGTTTTAAAACAGTTCCTCTCAAATCTAAGGTCTTTCACTGTAGGATGGTGGGGGGTCTCTCAAATTTAAGGTCTTTCACTGTAGGGTGGTGGTGGGTCTCTCAAATCTAAGGTCTTTCACTGTAGGGTGGTGGAGGGTCATGGCGTTCAGAATTTTCAAAGTTTATGCAATAGTCTGTCCTGGACATGTTCATATCAACAACATAATGCGAACAAGGTGAACAAGAAGATGAAGGACGTACGAACGGCGTAGATGTTTGTGCGACAGTCTGAGTGGCAACGGACGTTTGATTGACAGCTGCAGTAGGGAGCTCCAACTGGGAGTCATGGAGGGTTGTAAGGTTAGTCTGAGACGTTTGTGATTGGCTAGAGGTAACCGTACATCTCCCGTCACCCTCGTATCTTGAGTGCATAACAACCTGCCAAAACATTATCATCTCATTCAGTGAATAATATACTTAACTAGTAGTAATCAGGAAGTGCGTTCTGTAATGGAAACTGGATTGTGTGAAGGGAAGCAATTAAAAAATTATGGCTATGCATTCTTAGCAGGTTGCGCGGACTTGAATTTTGTGCTGGTGTAGTAAGGGAATGGTACATTTTAGGACGTCTTGCATGAAGAAGCAAGGAGCACATGTAAAGAAATGACATAGTTGGTTTACAGGAAAACGAGCTAGGCCCAATGCCGCTGAAAAACCCAGAGAGGCGCTTAAATAAGGATGCGTTACGAATAGATTTCTCGTTTCTCGAGAATGCAAAAATAGTTTATTATTTTAGATACAATTGATTGATTAAATTAATAAATTATCTATTTAAAATAATAAAACTTTCACAAATTATTATTTTCTAAAACTCTTTCTATCGATTTGTTAAGATTCAAGGAAAAACTGGCAAAGAAACAAAACCTTAACGACCAGCACAAAAACGTAAACAGCGAACATATTAATGCCATAATGGCATTTACTGAGCCGTCATCTTCGTTGACGTTCCCTTACTTGTTTCGCAAGGTTCCTAATGTTGATAAAACAATAAAATATACCTTTGATATTGATGTCGGCCAAAATAGCGTACAGACGCACAAAGATGCCAATAATGTCAGTGCAAAGCCAAGACTGTAGATCCCGCATACGCCGTATACCAGATCCCTTAGGCTGGTCTGAACTGCCTTACAATTTTCTGTTTCTTTGAAGAAATACGACACTTGCCGCAAGTTGTTCTGGGTAAAACATTTGCACAAGCGTCCTTTGATGAAATACTGACAGCCGTCAAGTCTTGAGAACATTGGTGTGACTTCCGTTAAGATATGTACAGCGCCATTGAAACACAACAGGCCCGACATACATGATATTATAACTGACATCATCACCTAAACAATAAACAGATGTTAGCACTTTAGAAACAATGACTCTCTCAGACAAGTTCTTGTTGTCATTAGTATATATTGATTATAATTTAAAAAGTGTATGGTGTTAGAGTGCCAAACAAATTTCTCTTAGAAGAACAATTCGTACAAATAAATTTCCTTAAGCAGTCAATATGCCAAGAAATCCTGTTTTATGGGGTGTTTTTAAGCTATAGGAACACAAACAAGAGATACCCTTGTAATGTGGCAGAGACCACTCTCACACTTCAGTGATATCTGTTTCTAAATGGAACCAGTAAAGTAACATGGTATTTTTGCTTAATTCAAAGCGCGACTTTCTTTTCCGCATAAGCTAAGTCAGCTTTCCATCCTTCCGGGGTGAGTAAATGAGTGCCACCGTTTGATGGGAGCTAACCTGCGATGGTTTTGTGTCCCATCCAGGAAGATAGATGTCCGCTTTGAATTGTTACGTTGCAATAGCGATTAAAATTTATGTTATGATTGGTGGATAAAGCTGAAAGTATTCAAAATGATTGGCTTAATAAACTGTCTAATTACAGGTGTCCTATTACAACCGACTGTCCAATCACAAATGTCTGTTTACAATTTTACAAATTTAAACTCCAGTTTATCAACCAATCACATTTGAGGAAGTTTCAGTGAATAAAATGTCAAAAAGATTGCTTTTCTTTAAATTAATGCTTATAATATATTAAACTATTTTAAGAAATGTTTTAAAACAACACATGTTTTTTTCAAATTAAGCTTTTGACAAGCATTTCGGATAGGTTTTAAAAGACTCTATCGGAAAGTTTGTGTTAGTCCTCAAGTCTACTGTAAAGCAACAATCTTTTGTGTAATAAAACTTTCCAGACATGAACTCATTGTGAAACGTCTAGTTTAATTAGAACAAAGAGCTTATGACTACAATAGGTTAGTTTATATTCGGTGAACTCTTAAAAGTATTTAAAAAATGATAAGAAAGGCCGAACCATTGAATTAAGAAGGAGAACACAACTCGGCCAAATATAGAAAACACTGTCATTTTTATCGGTACCAACATTGAAGGAGCTAGTCTGTAATTATGTTTTGACGCGAATATCTGCTGACCATGCTCATCAGACAATATTCTTCTGTTTTTAAAACGTTTTCAAGCAATTAGTTCTTAAAAATACTTTTGTTCTTTTACAGCAAAGAATAAAATAGCACGGGTTTGTATTGAAAGTTTCAACTCTATTAAGTTTTTACAAATATATACTAAAATCTTTCCTTACCAGACATCGTGGTCTCGTCTTAAACAGAATTATGAAGTTTATGCCAGTGAGAATCATCTGAAAAGAAACATTTCCACAATCAGTAAGTCTCGATCGAGTGCTTTTATAGTATTTGGATTGATACACCAATATCAACGACGGTGTGACCCTCTTTACTATTTAAAAAAAGTAAAATATTTCTTCGAATCGGATACAGTCTCTTTACATAAAAAATCATCGTTTTTCGGATATTCTTTTGGTTTGGTTGATTTTAGGCTGAAAATTTTGTTACGCATATTCTTAGTTCCTGGAAGATCAAACCTAATAAAGTCTGTAGAAAAAAAGACTTTATTTCAATCCATGGAGTAAATTCATCTATTTGTCTGAAATCTAAAAATATTCAAAATGACGAAATTTTATTGCTATAAACTTTAAAAAGCATTTTTGCTTGCGCTACAGAGACGGTAAAATCATCCGCGACCCCGCGCGACTTAAATGGAATTCTCGATCCGTTCCCACTTCTATTTACAGAGAAATGTCTGTAGATGACTATGTATTGATGCCATTTTGTTTATGAAGGGAAGTTTTGTTTTCGTTCAAGGTCAGACGCCAAATGGCTTAAAGTTAAAGAGGATTTCTTTTGACCTTTAATACGGAAGATGCCACTTAACTGCCAAATTAGGAAGCCCCTCTAGTGCCTTAGCACATGTCTCTTTGGCAGGTGTTGGTGGCGTTGTTGTCCAACTTTGATTTACGATATATTATCAACTTGTGCAACAAAAACTAGTACCATTTCCACATGCTTTTCGCACATCTCCAGTCAATTCAACAATAACTATCAAGCTGGTGAATCTACAACTCTAAGCAAAAACAGATCGAAAGATTATAAGGCTGGGAAATAGTCAGATGGAGTCAATAAGAGCTCCCATGTATAGCTATAAGACAAAAACAACCACGGTAGAAGGTTTCAAATTTTCTCTCTTTAGGTTCGAGCTTTTAACCGACAAATTAAATTTCATAAACATTCTTATTGATGCCATTTCTGTTTTTCTTGCTTTGATTATTGAAAAAGCAAAGAAAATAATAAAAAACAGCTATTAGTATTACAAGCTATTGAAGACAAAAATATTTAACTTTTTATTGTGTTTGTAGCCTTGTAGAATTTCAAACTTAATATTTTTCAAAACCAGAATCAAACTCATGGTTTAGTTGTACAAACAATAACATCGTGTCTTTGTTTACATGGAATGTAACAAAGCTCTTTGAGACTGAAGGAATAACACATTAACAGCCTGTTTCTGTTTATTTAATAGTGGAAAACTGTATAAACAGAACTTCTTATTTCACTCTCATACTAACATAAAAATTTTAAAAATAAAACAATTTTTTGGCCCTTCTTTCTGTCGTTTTGAAAAGGTACATTGGCTATATAGAAACTCATTCTCTATTCTGTGTCAGAAAACATACCAGATAACTGAATTGAACAACACGACACGCGGCAGTAATTGACAAAAATGGAAATTAGCACGTGTCTATACTTCATAAAAGTCAACAACTGTGATTGCTTGATCAATCTCAAAAATGCTGCGACCTTCCGGCGCTAAAAGATAAAAAGATAAGCTTTTACGCTGGAACTGCTGCAAAACAATAAGTAGAGACAAAAACAAATCACAAATAACAAATAGGTTGAAATCTTGTCCTTGCGGGCCGTTTGAGTTCAACTAGAGTTATTGAGTAACAGGTTCGGAAAGCGTTACTATTGTACTGCTTCAATTTAGAAAGCTTTTCTGATGCAAAAATACAGTTGTGGCTGCCAAAAATTTATGAATTAATTGCTGCAATCACATGATGACGCTGTTTTCAAGCGATTGAATATGTTTTTGAAAACTATAGTTTGTTTTCTTCGCTTGTGTTTACTTCCTTGAAAGCAGTGTTAGAGCCATTACCGTATCAATTAAAATTGTGTCTTGTTTGAGCATTTTTCAACCTGCCAGTGTTCACAAAATGACAAAAAGAAACAAAAGCTAGCTACTTTCAAGTTTGAGAAAACAATAACGCGGCACGTGTCACTTATCAGTTCGACCTTGATGTGTTTTCATTGTACAGCTCTTGAAGCAGACCCGGAAAAATGCCAAGAAAGCTGGAAGCTTTTTAAACAGCACTTTTCAATTTAAGTCCTGAAAAACAGAAGTTTCTCGCGCTTGCGATAGTGGCTTGGAACTTGTCAAACAAAGAATCATTCAACCTTAAAGCCACGCGACTCTGCTTTAAAAAACAATAAATTCAATTCAATTGACGAACATTGTAGAATCAAAAACATACCATAACGTTGATTTGTGAACCCAAACTTATCGCACGAAAAATTCTAGAAAAACAACTTTTACTCAAGACAAAGAAACAATTCTCGATAAGAACAAGTTTTTATCGTTATTTTTTAAATAATGCCAAACAAACTTTTATGAATATGCATTAAAAGCGTCTTGTTTTCTTGTTTTAAAACTAAGACGCAAGATTAACCTAAGACACGAAAACCGAGTTTTCACTTAAAGTTTTTGTGCCATTGTAAAGAATTAAAATGAATCGCTACAGTTGCATCTAAATCGGCAAGTTTTATGTAAGAGTCATAAAGTGAATATTTACCGAAGCAAACCTTAGCTGTTTCAAGTTTTAGCCACATTTAATCCGGCGAGGCCAGGACACATCAAAATCAGCAGTGAATACAGTCAATGCAAATGTCCGGGGCAAAAAATACCAAGTCTAAATTGTAAATCTTGTCAAAATAGCATAGTTTATTTAAATTGAAAACTGCGAAAATAAAGTTCCGAGATAAAATAACGGTCTACAACCAAACTATGCCCTTTCAGAAATGTCGGACTATGATGTGAATTCGTCCTTATTGAATCTTGTTTCTCAGTGTAATAGAGAGATAAAGAACAAAACACAGCTCCTTTATTTTTCTGGAAAAAAATCTTGTTTTGACTGTGATTTTATTTCATGTGATTAAAAAATTTATGCAGTATCTTGAAACTAGCAACGCATCTTTAGAAAAGGTTGTAAAAATTTTTTGACCTAATTAATAAATGGCTATAGAGTAAAATATACTCTTTCTCGTTACGACAAATAATAAATGACCTCAAAATGATATTTGTTTTGTCTGAGAAGTGCACGAAATCAAGATGGAGTTGAGAAACCATTTTAAAATGGAAAGTTAGAAAGTTAAAAAATGCTAATGGTGATGGGAATACTAAAAGAGTAACTTTGTTTCTGTCAACTGATTAATTTCATACATATTTAAAATATCATTGATGTAAATTGTAATTAACAGTTTAGCAATTACTCACCAGTATTCCTGTTACAAATGGAGGAATCTTGCTTTCAACTTGTGCAAAAGAAGTTGTAACATTTCTGATGCTGTAGGAGCCCATACCAAGAAGTAACCCAACAGAAAGCAATGAGAATCCCAAGACTGGAAGGACGAACAGCTTTTTCCCACAGCGGAAACAGTAGTTTGTGAATTGACTTAGATCCTCTTTAGAAGTTGATAAGGAATGCTGTTGTTCAAGATTTGTGGTTCGGAGAATCGGAGATCGAGACATTATGAAAATTAGACGGTTAGGAAACTTTGCAGCCACTAGTTACTTGTCCAATATCCAACTAGCTTCCTGTGGGATGGTCGAAGACAATGAATAAAGAACTTGAGCGGGAAAACTAATTTTGCTCAATTCTGCTCGTTTTGTTTTTGGTATGTCTTTTTTATGATTTCGTAATTTAAAACAAGTTTTGGAGATTAGAATACTAAAATGTTCTTCAGTTTGGATTTCACTTCACACTTGCTTAGCAGACTATTCACGGCCAATGGTTCTCTTTCTCTTGTTACGGCAAGTGAGTTCTAGAATTGACACACCGCTACAGTTTACTGAAGCAAAGCAAATTGTAGTAAAAGCCTAACGATCTTTTGTGACGTCACGATGTTATTAACAGCTGAATGGGTTTTTGACAGCTGAATGGTTTTCAAAAGTTTTTTTAAAACTTCTGAATGATTAACACGCGGTAAAAATTGAACACCACGAGCTTGAGGAATGTTATCAAGTCTAAAAAACGGCCGCTAAGATGATTTGCATAAAACATCTAATTAATCCGCTGAAGATTTACAAACTTAAAAGGAGATTTTAAAAGACAAAGCGGAACAGACGTTTTTTTTCACTCTTCATGAGCCAGATGGCATTCAATACATGAACAAAGATCAATCTTTATAACTCGAAATTGCAACTGTCCACATTTCAGTAATATCACTGCTCAAAAGATCAGAAATTTTGATTTATTCCGACTGAAAGGACTTATGTCCGAAAAGTCAATATACAAAAGTTTTTCCACTACGATGAAAAAATTATCCTTTTTTCAAACTGTGTTTGAAAACAATGATATGTTGCTAAGTTTCCAAATATCCACAGATTATTAATAGGACTTCTGCTTTACTACTTTGAACAAATCTATTTTCTTTTGAACAAGAAGCTTGTATTTTTCTCTTGCCATGTGCTGCGGGCGATATCAATTTTAAAGATTGAGTGAGATAACTCATTTTTTATCAGAACAATGTTCCTAAACTTCACAATTGTTTTCTAGATAGTAGATTATATCTTAAGGATAAAATTTGAAAACAATGAAAAGGCCTCAACCGTTGAATGTTTTTGAGATCCAAATGAAACAATACAGAGAATATGGAACCAGCTACATTTGAAATTTTTTCACGAGAGTCAGAGAGACGTGTATTTTGCAAATATTTTTAAATGCTCATAATTTATACATTGAATCAAGAAAACTGTCCAGGTCAGATATCAATGCACAACTTTAAATTCATGACATAAAGTATACAAAATAAATAACATTTGGCAATGAGAACATGAGAATTGATCACACAAAGAAAGCAACTGCCAAGTAAAGTGCTCTCAAACTTATTTGATGAGAAGTTTGGGTTCCATTTGGGGGAATTGAAACAATAATGAAAATTAGCCTTGAACTGGTTAACCCTAATTTGACGTATAAATTAAAATTGTCTTTGTAAGTATGCTTTAGAAATCAATGCATGTGGTTTTAACGCATTCTGAAGTTTTTATATATTTTTTAAAGAAAATTAGTGAGTTTGTACGGAGCCCCGAAAGGGCCGCTCCATAAAAAAATTTTTGAGATGGTCGTAATATTTTAAGTCGTTTTGTAACTCGTCTTTTGATAACGGTCGACTTATAAGTCAACTTATAGCTCGGTACGGACGACTTATAAGTCGACCGTTACCAAAAGACGAGTTACAAAACGACTTATAACTCGACCGTCTCACAAGAGAGGCCTTTCAGGGGCTCCGTAAGTTTGGCTTTTAAATGGCAGGGAAAGGCTTTAACTGCAAAGTACTTTAAAAGTTCTTTTACTTTAATTCACAAACGATGTCTTCTATTCAAATCATTCACTTGTCGGTTATACAGTGTTAAGTTTGAAGGAGGAACGTATTCAAACTTTTAACGGTCTAAAATATTAGATCTGTGATAGAGAAAACAGAAAGACGAAAAAAAAAGGAGCGAATTATTTAAAACAACAAAATGGATATGTTCTCAGTTTTGTCTTTCTATTTGCACGAAGTAAAAATCGCCAATGTAAACGATATTCATTCAACCATTTCTTCGTCCACGTTGAAATCAATAAAACTCCACCTGCAGAAATTAAAAGATTAAATGAGATTTTCTGAGAACCAAGCTTAAACAATCGATACTACTTTATTAAAATCCCTGTTTAGCCTGGGATCAAAAGAACATAAAAGACATGCAACGTAGCGTTCAGCCGTTTGGCAAAATAAAAAGTTTGTTGTCTTCAAAGTTTTTTTCCTGCTAGGTTGAATTAACCGTTAAAGACATACCAAACCCCTAAACTAAGAAAGGAAGAGGAATCACTCTATTTATTACAAAACAATCTTTCCAGTTAATTATCAATTAACTGTTGTTGTTCAACAGTGCGGCTCTTCGCTGACGATGCTTTACAGAAAAATTTCATTTACTTCCGGTCATGTATCTCTCCAATGCGATTTGCAAAATCTGGAGTTGTGGCAATGAGTTTTAATGTCACCAAATGTAAACTACACCAACAAGAAACGACCAAGTAATTCTAATTATTATTTGAACTCCCAGCATATGACCTCTACAGATGAGTATGGCTATCTTGGTGTTAAATGTAGGCGAGACTTGCGGTGGTCGAGCCATTCCTTAAAAGTAAATTTGTAATAAAGCTGACACAGTTGAACTTCTACGTAGTATGTTTAAGTCTTGCAGTCAGTATGTTAAGGAGTAGGCATGCATATTTTACTATGGTTAGACCTATTGCTGAGTATGCGGCAGCTGCATGGAATCCACACACGAACAGAGATGTGACCAAAATAGATCAGGTCCAAAAAGATGCGACACGATTTGTGACTAATGTTTACGATCCTTACCAAAGCACTTCGGGTTTCGCCACTTCCCTTGGGTGAATCGAACAACTTTAGAAAACAGGTGCCTTTTCGATCAATGTACCATCATAATCATCATCATCATCATCATCGGTTCTTTTGATTATCGTGCAGTATATGGCATCAATGTCCACATTTGTGGACTGCCATCAAGTTACCTTGCTTGCTGCACGCATGGCCTGTCTAATCTTCCCTCTCCACGACACCCTATCCAAGGGGTCAGCGGATAATAGTCCCCATTTTCTGCGTGCAGTCCGGTTTCGTTACTTCCCTCCAGGACAATCTCGGTCGTCCAGGAGCCTGGTGACCTTCAAACACCAAATCACTGGCATACTTAATTGCCCCTGTGGATCAGGCAACGTGCATAAACCATCTGAGACGACGCTCTCTCATCACTAGTTAAGGTCGATTAGACCGACCTTATCCAGCAGGTCCCTAGATCGTACCCTGGGCATTTCACTTGGCTTGACATGGCACAGCAGCCTAATCATGGCTCTGTTGTTCCTCTGTAGGCGAGATAAACTAGACTTGGTCAAGGGCCAAGTATCCCTGGCATGGAGTATGGAACTGGCACGCAAATGTTGTAAATGTGACCGCGAGTCTTAGGTGTCAGGTGGCGTGTTGTCGTACTGGCATAAGCTCTCGGAATTTTTTCCATGCCGTCTTGACCCTTGTGGTGGTCGCCAAGTCGCATCCTCCTCCAGCCGACCACGTGTCTCCTAGGTAGCAGAATGAGTCGACAACTTCTAGCTCCTCGTTGTCAATCTTCACTTTCTCCAATGGTCTTACATCGATTGCACGAGCTATGCCTAGGCAGCGTGAACATCTGAAGTCACGGTTTGCTACAAGCCGCCGTAGGCCACTGCATCTCTTGTGTAACCACATTCTGTAACTCTCACAGTAGATGCTGTTTATTCCCACGTCTTTGTAGCACACCCCGCAAGGATATTTGCCAGACTTTCGGAGTCTATAAAGCCCTTTCCAGCAAACCATAACTTTTGTTTTCTTTGTGTTCACACGCAGGCCTACCACCTCCATGCCCTTCTTCCAAGTTTCGAATTGTTTAATACTTTCGTCTAAAGAGTCGCGATATCTACCAGGTCGTCTGCATACAGGTCCTCCCAGGGGACCCCCACACGCAACTCTCTTAATAGAGCCTCCAGTACTATGATGAAAATCAATGGGCTTAGCACCGAATCCTGATGGAAGCCGACCCGACCCTCGAATTCTCCACTAAAACCATCAACAATGCGGACTTGGCTTCGAGCGTTTGAGTACATCCCTTGTGCGAGTCGAATCACCCACTCCTCAACACCCAACTTCCTCATGGCCCACCAGATGATTTTCCTGGGTACCCGGTCAAATGCCTTCTCGAGGTCCACGAAGGCCTTATAAAGGCGCTTATTTGCAGCTAGGAACTTCTCTTGTAGCTGTCGGACTACGAAAATGGCATCTGTAGTACCCTTTCCAGGAATGAATCCGAACTGGGAGTCGTCGATGGAAACCATCCCACGGATTACGCTGTTCAGAATGCGCTCCAACACTTTCAACACTTGTTCTGTCAGTTTCAGCCCCCGGTAATTGCCCCTGTAGAGAGCGTCACATTTGTTATTATACAAGCACACAATTAAACTTTCCTCCTAGTCGACTGGGATCTTGCCATCCTTGATGATTGAAGGCGCCAGGTTGCAAATCACGGAAGCTGCTCAGGTGTCGCCAGCAGTCTTTATCATCTCCACTACAATGCTAGACGGGCCTGCCACATTGACAGGGCTCATGTTAGCGAGAGTCTCCTAGACCATATCTAGTGTAATGGGTATTAGTGGTCTTTCAACAGGCAGTTCGTCTGGCAGCTGGTCTGCACCCCAGTCAAATTCGACATTCAAAAGTTGCTCGTAATATTCCTGCCACGCCGTCTGCTTGACTT
This sequence comes from Zoanthus sanctaehelenae, assembly GCA_028564885.2. Classification (NCBI taxonomy): domain Eukaryota; kingdom Metazoa; phylum Cnidaria; class Anthozoa; order Zoantharia; family Zoanthidae; genus Zoanthus; species Zoanthus sanctaehelenae. The sequence goes on along the minus strand of JAOTRI020019157.1, from coordinate 12,297 downwards.
CACTGGCTGTGCTTATCTCGTCCACACCGTTTCTTACAGGCTTAGCTCCCACAACGTCAACGTTTTCCTGTCTCATCTGGTTTGCAAGTAGGTAGATGTCAGCTGTTTGTGGGTTAATGTTTTCAAACACAGCCTTGTCCGCTTCATGACGAGCATGGTACATTGCATGTCTGCCAGCACGCTTGGCAGTGTTATACTCTTTTCGGGTCACGGCACCCGCCTTCCACGCCTTGTACATGCGCCTCTTTTCCTTGATTGCACTATCAACAAAGTTATTCCACCACCGGGTTTCCCTGAGCCAGCGGCCCTGGCGTTTCGTTATGCCACATACTTCTTCTATCTTCTTGAGCAAGCTGTCTTTCAAGGTTGCCCAAAGACCTTCAGTTGTTAGTTTTCCAATTAAACAAATAAACATAGAAGCGCTTGTAAACATAGACAGGAGCCCATAAGTAGGAGCGAGCAACTTCAATGTTCTAGTGTCACGGCGTTTTTACGAACCGTTTTATTTTTAATTCAGTTATTGCGAATTCAAACCAATCACATGCGTCCAAACTTGATCAATAACATCATAAGCTGCTAATTTTGAATGAATTGTCTGATCCCTCCGGGACTGAAAATCCTAATGAAATTACCTGCTAAAAGCGATCTAAAAATAAACAGTACGTAAAAAGGCCGTGACATAGGTCTATTATGGGAGTTGCTTGCTCCTACTTATGGGCTTCTGACATAGATCGAATTTTAGACTGACATTTAATTTTGTTTCGTTCATTTGTGTTTTTTTCGGTCTAGGGGGGTTCTCCCAAACCACCCCTGGATCCGCCCAGGAAAACACGTTTTTACACTACTCATAACACATGTACTATCCAAATTTTAGTATCACCCAACTATAGGACTAATACAAATTTTGCATTTGAATTGGCTATGCTACGAAATTCGCACGATTTCTTTCGTTTTATTCCCAAAATAAATCTTTCTTCAAATTGCATAAATTTGCTAATTTTGTTACTGCTTTTTCTATCCGACTAGTTGGGTGATACTAAAACAATTAATTAGACCCTTCGCCCTCATATTTTGTGAAAAACATGTAATGGCCTAAAAAAAATCTGGAAGAAAAAGTTTTTCCTCACCCCACCCTCGCTTGGAAATATTACCGTATTTGTGTTACCAGTTCCCTGTTTTTGAAAGCTGTCCCGTCCAAAATGGCTGCTAGCACTTATCGCGGTATCTGCCGAATTTGTGGCGTTACTATTGGTACGCTTGTTTCTTACGAAACAGTAAAACTTCTTCTTCATAGGAAACAAAGCTTTCTTCATGCACGCAATGTTGAAAAGGAATTCTCCAAAGAATTTGAACTTGTTCAAGTTCAGATTGCTTTTCGCCATGGTGCGAGAACTCCAGTATGTCCTCCTCCGCCCGTTGAAGGCATTGACGGTTTGTGTGACTGGAATAAGAATGAAATTATGGGCGACCTACCTCATACAATTATAAAAAGCTTCTGTATACAAACCCCTGAAGGAAAAGGGAGACCCTTTTCAGAGATTGATAAGAAGCAGTCAGCGAGAATTTTAAAGGTAAAAAGTTATCTAACCGTGTCATTTACACGTGCTCCAATAAAATTTTTGTCACCCACTTATGTATATCGTATCAATATAGCTACCAGGATATATAGTTGTTGATGCTGGATGTATTTGTCAGGGTGTGTTAAACTACTCCCGCGAAACTGAAATACAGAACTTTGCAATATGATAATTCGAAATATAGATTTATACAATGATTTTCCTTTTACTTATTGTGGGCCATTTCATTTGAGAAATAATGTTTTATGAGTCAATGAGTCGGGTCTGGAATTTTTTTTTGTAGAAACAATATAATTATGTGTTAAGTATACTTACTTTGTCTAGTTGTTTTATTGCTTCCTGCACAATGCACTGAGCTGGTTTATACTCGGGCTATCAGTGGTAGACCCAGTCTAGATTTGGGATGGTTCCACGATGTCGAAAACGATAAGCTACTATAAGCCCGCATAGTAATCAGTCTGCGGTTTTTCATGGTCAAATGAATAATATGGCGAGTTTTTTGTCGCGAGCTAATGAACAAGTTTAATAGTTACTGTTCGAATATGTATAGTGTCAGTTTATTATTGGTAGCTTTGCTTTTGGCTTTAAATCAGGAGATTATTTTAGACTTTTACGGCAACACGCATGAGTAATACTGCAATAGGAGACAAACGATATGTAACAGCTCCTAGATCAAGTACTGAAACTTTTGAAATGTGAGTACAGTTTAAAAATTACTTCATAACATGGCTTGATTTTTCCCAACTAAGTTATCAAAATATTCAGTGTGCTTTTTTTTGTTACTCAGACTCTGGAAGTGATTACAATTATTTTTATAATTGTCAATCAGAAAGAATGCAACCCTGATTATCATTGCTTCAGGTCAAATACAATTTCTTAGAATTCCTGTTTTTTCCTTTAAATTATTAAAAGTATCAATCCATCCCCGAAATGTCAAATGTCAAAGTCCTGTTTTTGTTATGATAATCATATTTACTCATCAGTTTGTATTCTTAATGTTAAACCAAGAGAACATGAAAACTTAAATAGCTGTAATATGGCGAAGTGTACATTAAAAAAATTAAACAGAATAAAATCTTTCAATTTTTATCTGCAATGAATTAAGCATGATGAGATTTGTAATTTAACGCAATTATATATTCTGAGAAAAAATCTATGAAAGCTTGTGAAGCTTTGGAAAAAGTAAACTAGTAAGATATCACCCCACCCCACTCCCCTGCTTTAGTCATCTAATGGTATGCCCCAGTTAGGCCAAGATCATTTCTCCACGTGGAGTTTCCTAGCACTCAAAAACAGTTGTTATTTGACATTTGGTGTTGTGATGATTTGTCTGCCATTTTGGGTTGGAACTCAGCAGGTCCAATCTTTATGAAAAACCACTGATCATACCTGTTGACTCATGACTCATTAATACTTTACACTCATTTCATTTAATATGGGGGGCTGTTTGTAAATTTAATATTTAGACCATTTTTGTGCTATTTTTTCGTTGTTTGTAGATAATAGAAAGTTACATAAAAATTATTTATAAATAAGACGCCAGTTGCCGCTGATAATATATATATATAATTCAATTCACAAAAAAGATTTTATATAAATAATTCATAATACAAACTTATTATATATATAAATCTTTATGTAACTTGAAAAATTATTTACATGTCATGATTTCGAGATTGCTGTCAAACTCTTTGATCTATAAAAAATAAAACCTTACATGTAAAAATGAGTATTTCATTCATTTTCATTTTCATGCAAATCAAAGTCATTTTCATAAGAATGGTTTCACGCTTAGAATCGCATTGAAACAAACACACACGAACTTGGAACAGCTTATTATTTTTGTGATTTTCTTTTGAAACAATTGCTAGGGTGGTGCCAGCATGGGTCAGCTGACAAAAGTTGGTCAACAGCAGATGTACAATACTGGCAAAAGGTTACAAGAAATCTACATCAATCAGCTGAAGCTAGTTAACAAACATTTTGATCCTACTGAGGTGTTGTGAGTATGTTTCTATAATTCAAAATTTAACTGAATGATATATTTTTAGTTTTTACACTATTTAACAATTATTCCAAGAATGCGTGTTGGATTTGAGATAGCAAATAACTGAACAGGAGCATAGCACCAAGTTGGCTATAATCATGTCATCGTATCCAACAAGTGCAAATGGAATAATTGTCTTTAATTATTAAATTTCATATGCTTTTTGAATCCTTCAATACCAATAATTGAAAAGAACATTTAAATACTTGAAATACTTGAAAAGAACGTTAAATATTAAATTGATAACCAAGTGTTTTCATTAGTTCCATATATGGTCATTTGGTATATGAGCTGATAACTGAGTGAACCAATCAGAACTCTAGAAATGCAATATTCAAGGTTGAAAGTTTAATAGTACTTATTATTTCTAAGGTGGTGATATGTATTTAGACAATGTTAGTAGTTTGTGTTTAAAACAGCATCAAATTCTGGAGGGGGGAACTCCTACATATTGTAAAGCGAGGATTATCATACGAAATTGTCAGAATTGTCCCTAAAAGATCCCTGCATTACAACAGGAGGCAGCATGGCTTTGTGGTCAGGATGCTGGATTTGCATGCAGATATTGCGGGTTCAAATCTCACTCTAATCACTGTCTGGATTTGTCTTGGATGATTCCTGAATCAAATCCACCACACTATGAACATTACGTAGTAGCTAACTGGTTTGCCTCCTATCAGTTTGCCTTTTAATTGTGTAGTATATGTTTGACAACTTTGGGGAAATTAGCTTCTCAGCAACTCCAAATTCTGAGTGTAAATAATGTTATTTTTTTCTATTTTACATTTTTATCAAAGTATTTTATCTCATTAAAATATTTTGTAGGTAATACAAAATTTTATATTTAAATTCTTTTTCAGTTATTTAATCTTCTTAGTAATATAATTTACATTTATTTGCTTGGAAATACACCAGCTTTTTATTCTGTGAAAAGTTGTTATCCTTGTCTAATTTACAAGTAGACCTCAAGGATGAATAGCCTTTGAGTCAATAGCCCATGATGCTGTAGGCTGAATAGGCTAATCGTTATTGAGGTATAATTGTTTTTGTTCAAACCTACTAGTCGGTAGGCATACGTGGTTGGCACAGTTGGTAAGATCTCTGCTTTCCAACCTCAAGGTCCCCTGTTCGATCCCAGCACTTTGCTGAGATTTGAATCTTTGTGTGACCTTCTTTTCTGCCTAAGCCAACTCAGCTTTCCATCCTCCCATGAGTACCAGCATCTGCTGGGAGCTAACCTGCGATGGATTAGTATCCCGTCCAGTGGGAGTCAAAGTCTCTCATCCGCTTAACACTACAGAAACCGGAGATAAATGCCAGCTCCATGGGCTACTAGGCTTGAAAGGATTTGTTGCTACTAATCGATAAAAAAAGATGTACAAATTACATTTTTTATCATTGAAAATTAATCATCTGATACCAGTATCACAGTAAAGTGGGACTCGTTATTTTGGCCTACTATCTTTCTCGACTAAGACCTCTAGTAGAGTAACAAATCATTGTACAGGATGCGTTTTAGACTGTTAGTCTGTTTATACCAAGGCCTGTTGGTTTTATGAAAGATTGATGCTATTTTGAAGATATGATAATTTGTATCTCTACTTCCCCATAAAATATTCTCTTTTGATTGGTACATTAGGAATCAAAATAAATGTAGATTAACACCGATTATTATTATATTTCAGTTTGCGAACCACCAACGTTCAAAGGACTGTTGACTCCTTGAGATGTGTTCTAGCTGGAATGTTTGAACCAAACAGAATCAATGGTAAAATAAATGCTGAAACTATAATAAAGAGAGAAATTATTATAAATTCATAAATATGAAAAATAAATTAATATTATTGTGAGTCTGAAGATTTAACTAAACTTTGTATAATTTCTTAACAATACAACTTTCAACATATCTCATATGCAGTGCCCAGTTGTTCAAAGGCTGGCTAAGTTTAACCCTGGGTTAAGCAAAAATTCATACTAACAGGAATTTCTTCTTTAAGAAAAAGTTAGTGGACATTTTTGAATACTGTTTGGATTTTATTCAAGGAAAAGTATTGTTAATCCCTAAATTACAGCTAAAATCGTTTCTTCTAAGATTGGAAACCAGATCATGGGTTAAACATTTACCCTGGGTTAGCACTAATCTACTTTTGAACAACTTGGCTCGGAAAGTTAATTAGATTGTTTGGAACAGTTTTAAAGCATTGTATTTTTGTAATATAAGAAGTGAAAGAATGTATTTTGCAACATGGAGACAGTATGAAATCTTATGACTTGTGGTGAGATGATCAAAGCCATGGGCATTTAGATGACCAAGAATTCTCTTTGAGGTGACATGCATGTCCAATATGGGTTAGATAAGATATCCTCAGGGCAAGATAATTTTTATATAATTATTTTTTATTCTTAGGAACTGTAGCTGTTTGTTTGTATCAGGGAGGAGGTACTCTATTGGGTTTTCAGTAGAACCCTGACCCTATCTCAGATGTAAAAATTAGTTTCAAATACACTATACTGTCAGAAACTATCAATTATAGTTTATGTTTTAGAATTAAATTTATGCAAATCATTTTTGCCTGGATAATTAAAAGCTGACCCTTTTAGTGGTGAAGCATAAATTTGCAAGACAGATTTGCAAACACTCATATTGTTCTGACTTCTGATACACTATTTCCTATAACAGTAGTCAGTTTTCATATTATTAGAGTTTGAAAAAACGTGGTATCTAGAAGACAAAGTTAGTTGTCTCTAACAGAAAGTGAAAGGCTTGCGAGGTTAAAAGAATGCAAACTTTGAAGAGATTATTGCAAAAGTACTGTAAGTCGATTTTTTTACGGTTAGTGATGTCGCTTGGAAATATGTATTAGGTGAGATTACAAAGTATATGTAGCATTAAGTACTTTGTAACTTAATTTTCAGGTAACTTTAGAGTAGCTGCACTAGCATATTGGTAACATTATAGTCTTGAGATTTGCCTCTAACATTAAAGTTGTATGAGCTGCCTACTATTTGCCTATGATATTGCAGTTACGGGGTGGACTTTTAAAGTCAAAAATTTTTCTTGTATATGGCACACAGGGATCCCATGTGTCTGATTAGTGTTGCTGCAAAAGTTTAAGTTTTAAAATTGCATGGAATTCAAATTGGCTGCCGTTTCTCAGAGTACTGAAGTAAAATTGATATCCTGTGTAAGTTACGGTAAAGCCATCGGAAATTGAGTTTAAATTTAAAATAACTGAGATCTTAAAATTGAAACATTCTCCAGTTAGAGAAGCACTATTTAGTACAACTGTATGAAGGGTACACAATAAAAGATATTAATTTCTTATGTTATTGATATTAATAACATTAGTTATTAAATAATTATGCAATTCAGTTTTTTACTGCAATGTAATTTTATTAGTAAACCAGTCATTATTATTATCATTATTAATATTATTATTATTATTATTAATTTTAGGTCATACAGTGATAATGTTTATACCTCTCCAAATCTAATAAGGTTCAGTTTTGAAACTGAGTACTTAAGAAATATAAAACATGTACATGGTTGCCACAGGTCAGGAAATAGTCAGGGAAAAAAACATTCTTCAAGGTCAGGGAAAAGTCAGGGAATTTCACTTTGAGTCAGGGAAAGTTTACATCTTAGAAAAAAGTCAGGGAAAAGTGAAATTTTATGAAATCACACACTTTGGTTTTCCTCTGTTTTCATTGTTTTCTAATATTTCAAATTCTTCAAATGGTACATTTCAAGGACATGACACATGTTGGATTAGTAGGATATTGTTTCATTTAATTGAACGACAAGCTGATGTTAGGTTTCCAAGAAAATCAATCTTTTTTCCGTGTTACGTTAAGGAACTATCATTTCATGTACACTGCGTGTGTCTTTCTGAAAGCATTAATAAATGGGTGGAGAGGATGGCTGTGAGGGAAGTTGGAGGCCATTATCAGGACTAATTTGTTAAATTGTTAAGTCAGTTGGTCAGGGAAATTTTACATTTGTCAGGGAAAAGTCAGAGAATTTCAGACACCTATGGCTGTGGCAACCATGCCATTGTCTATTTAGCGGATCTTGTTTTATCACTAATTAATTTTTCCTTGCCAATCTTTATTTGATTTTCATTTAATGTATGACGTAGAACAGTATTGTACTGGCACGTTAACTACTTCGCTAACCAGTCAGTGCTTAATTAAATGTGCTAATTCGAGTATTACCTCGTGTAGAGAACACAGAATTAAACAAGGTTTCTGATTGGCAGAAATAAGGTTAGGGTAAGCTTTACCTTTCTTTCGATTGGTCCAAATATCTTTGGCTTCTACGCTAAGTAGAACTCACTAGTTCTTCCCAATCTCTTGTAGGATGGCCCAACCACTGCCCATCAGCTGCTTGTCCGACACGTCTATAGCAAATTTTCTGCAACTTCTCAGAGTCATAGTTACGAGACGAGTTTGGCAGAGGAGTCCTTGTCCCCGGAACTGCCTGACCCAGAATTGTTGTACCGGAAGTTGTTGTCTTTGTCCTTGCCATACGATTTCAAATGCCCACCATTATTGGAGAATGCATTGGAAAATCAGGAAGAACAGCAAGTGTTTATTTGGTTAAATTATTGGTATGATTTCTTCATCATTATTGGAAATACCAGGAATTTCAGTAGTTCTTAAGCTGCCGTCTCATAAAAGGTGTCACCCGCAGCATTTTTAGTGGGTTACCTGTGGTAAGCCGGCCCAGTTATATATTCGGTTTATTTTTTTGGTCGACCAGACAAAAGTGTGTATCCCACAATTCCTTACAGCGCCAGCTGAGGAAAAGAGAGACCTGGAACCAAAAATAGCCTAGTGAACGCTTCTAAAGCGTCTTGTTTTTAATAATTTCATGTTGTACTTGAGATGAATCAGCTCAGATGTAAAAGATGTTATGTGTGATGGCTTCTCTTGGCAGCCCTGAAAACTATAACTTAATTGTGATTCTAAGCCAGTGATTCCATATTATATTGTATATTAGAATTTTATTAACTAGCTATATATTCTTTGTCAAATCTCCATTAGATCACAGGAACAGAGTTAAGTTTATCGCTGTGATATTTTCAGAAGATGTCTAGTTTCCCAAACGCTCTCGTTACACAATGCGTTAGTTTTTGTAACCTTATCAGAAACATTCGCAGATATGCTAATGAAGTTAACCTTTTCACTCTCACTCAGTTATCAACACTCATTTTCTCCTTACACAACAAATAGAAAATAAGACATCTGTTAATGAGAAAATGAGAATTGATCGAACAAAGTAAACTACTGACAATTAAAAGTGAAATTCTCTAAAACTTGTTCAATAAAAAGTATGGTCTTAATTAGTTGGGAGAACTTAATAATTCATCTGGGACTGAAAGGGCTAATAACCTGAGTAAACTAGTAAAGATTAAAATTGAAATTCTCTCAAACTTGTTCAATGAAAAGTATTGGCTTAAGTTGGGAGAACTTAATAATTCAAATGGGACTGAAAGGGTTAAAAATGGAAACCTTGATGATAGTAAACAGCGGAAAACGTTTGGTTCAAGCATTTAAATGTTTAACCATTTTGTGACTTTTTAACTTTGTATATAGAGTTTATTTTAATGAGCGAATATTACGGACATCAAATATCCGCCAATTCTCAATTTTATTTATCTTCATTAAAGCCTGTTGATAGAGCTGTCATCCAATGAGCCAAACAGTCAAAATCAAAAGCTGGGGGGAGCTTATGAAACGGCGGTTCACAGTGCAATAGACAGGAAAAGCGTTCAGTCGCTATGGCTTGAGTATTTGTACTACAAGAGATCCCGAGTTCTCGAAAATTGCGATGACAATGAGAGGCTGAAAGAAATGGAGGATTTGGTTCATCGTTGTCTTGTTTCCTGTCCAACAGCCCGTTTGGTGGTTCATAACACCTCCAATCATTGGCAGGATTATAGTTTTCACAACCAGGTGGGACCTTCTAGTTATTAGCGAACGCCGCCTGGTTAGCCTAGTTAGTAAGGCGCCAGTCTATTGTGCAGGAGGTCTCGGGTTCGATTCCCGGCCGGACCAACACTCAGGGTCTTAAAATAATTGAGGAGAAAGTGCTGTTTTTGCTCTAACATCTGCAAATGGTTAGACTTTCACGTCTTCTCGGATAAGGACGTTAAACCGTAGAATCGGGGATTAAACATCTATGTGTGTGTGTTTGTGTGACACAATGTGTAAGGTCGCCGTCCATCTTAGAGTGGTAAAGATGGTGTCCCCAATTAGTAGGCCTTTCGCGTCTTCTCAGATAAGTACGTTAAACTTAGGCCCAGTCTCTCGATCACTCTGTGGAGGGACTTAAAAGAAGCCACACACTTCTTGCAAAGAGCAGGGTGGTGATCTCGGTGTTGAGGTCTGTTTCTTCCATTGAGGGAACTTCTTATTGGCTGCCAAGTTACGCCTTAACATGTGAGCCGCTCCAGCTGACATTTTAAGACCCTCAACTTTCTGACCTTAACTGTTTATATGTATTGTATTGTCTTGTACCTCTGTTTCAAAACGAGTATGAAATGAGAAACCTTTCATATAAAAATAAGTTCTGCATTCAGTTTCCATTTTCATGCTAATCAATGTCATTTTCATAAGAATGGCTTCCCACTTAGAGTTGCTTTGAAGGAAGGCACAAGGGGATTCGGAAATGGCCTATATTGGTTATTATACCAGAACTTATTTAAGCAAATGTTGTCTTATGTTTAGGTGTTAGTAATAAAGTTATTGAATTCATCAATTGCTGTTTTTTATGTATAGGTTTACGCCGAAGTTACAGCATGTTTAAACTCGAAGGTTTTTTCTTTCCTCGATCCAAATAAACTGAAGCAATTACTGCACAGGATACAAGAACGGTTACAAATAAGAGTTGAAGAAAAAAATCAAAAATTTCTTTTAAAGGGATCTTTTGTTCAAGTAAAGGATTACAACAGCTTACTTCAAAGGGCTCTTTGTGAAAAAAGAATTTCAGAAAGTCTCGGTGATAGTATTTCTAAATCTGACGATACTGCTTCAACTAAAAAAGGTGGCCGCCACAGAGCTGGGAGTAGTGGTAAACCTATAAAAGATGCTGGTCACAATACCCAGAATGCCTCAAAGTTGAAAAACGCTGATCAAAGACAAGTAAACTTTGCAGAAAGGATTGAATCTAATGGCTTTCCTATGTCAGCTGGAGCCGAATCAGAACCGACCAAAGATCTAAAGGTGCAGACATTTGAAACAACACCAATCATGATTCGATTTATTAGGAACGTTTATATGAGCAGTATAGAAATGATTGAGGAAGAATTTTCTGTAAAATTAATCGAATCAAATGACGCCAGCAAAATCACTATTCAACCTCAAAACAGTTGCAATGGAGACAAATATAACGATGCCTGCAACAGTTTTATCGATCTTTACCAAAATGTTGTGCAAGGACTGGTTAAACATGATTTGGTAATCGATCCAGACAAGAACGTTTCGAAAGAGAGTGTGTCGAAAGCGTTTCGTTATATAGAAGAAACAATGCCAGTTCTTGTCGAAAGAGGTCAAGACGAAAATAGCTGGATACTATTTGGTGACCGTGATTCTGTTTTAGTGGCGAAAGAAATAATTGAGAAAGAGTTGGGTATCCACAGTGATAAAGAAAAAAGCCGTCCAAGAAGATCGCAAGCAACGTCGCAAAATCGCTCTCCTGCGACTGATAATTCTTCAAATTTGCCTGTGGATGAAAAGGAGGACGTATTAGCACATACTTTCAAGAGCGGCATTAAACTAACTATTATTCAAGGAGACATCACAGAACAACATGTTGATGTCATTGTGGTTTCTGCAAATTCGACATTAAGCATGAACTATGGTTTGAGTAAAACATTATTACGCAAAGGGGGCTCATCCATTCAGGATGAAGCAAAGAAAGTTATTAAGAAAATAAAATTTGTGGAAGCTGGCTATGCGGTCTATACGAAGGCTGGAAAACTTCCGTGCAAAAAGATTATCCACGCAGTTGGACCAGCCGATTGGTCGGGAAAAAATGTAAAAGAAGAACAGAAAACACTTTTGAAAGCCTATCTTGAGGGTTTGAATTTAGCCTCTTCATTAAGTGCAAAGTCAATTGCAGTAACTTCCATTGGAACCGGATTAGTCGGTGTACCACTTGACGTTTCCGCCAGCCAGTTGTTTGGAGCAGTTGAAGAATTTTGGCGAAAGAAGAGCGAGGTAAAAGAAATACGAATTGTAAACCTGAAAGATGAAGCGCATATTGCCTTCAAGAAGGAGTTTGAAAAGAGGTTTATGAGTTACCAATCACATAGCGCAAAGGATGCTGGGGCAGACAAAGGGGAGCCAAGCAAGCCACATGGCGCCAGCACCAACTCATCAAAAGAAAAATCTTTGGGTAAGTTACCACTTGTATCTAGTGGTTCATAAAAATAAGTACTTTATTTAACGTCATGCAATTACGAAGAAAGTGATTGTCCCTTCTTCCAAGCCAGAGGCTAATGTTTAACCCTAGAAGGCATGGGCCAAAAAAAGTTACACGAAGGCATGAGAAGAGGGGTGGTCATCTGACCCCCCCCCCTCCTCGACTTTCTCTGCAATTCATCCGCATGACTTAAAATGTTGTAGACATACTAAGACACCATTGTACTTTTTATTAATGGTATTTTC
>JAOTRI020019057.1:0-18693 GCA_028564885.2 Zoanthus sanctaehelenae | reverse complement strand
TACACCTTTTATAGTTTCTTGGCTAATTAGTTATTAATTAGTTAATAATATATTGAACACGTTCTTTATAATTACGTGTTAGTGACGTTTACAAGAGAGCAGACTTTTAGGCCTAGACCCTCCTCGCGTGGAACTGTGCAAATTATATATATATATATATATTCAACTATATATAGTTATATCTTATAGTCTTATAGGGCGGAAAATTGAGTAGACCTGAAATTATTACTTTCTTGGAGTAGTAGAACAAGGTTATTCTCTGATAATAACTTTTCACTAGATCTATATACAGTTTTAGATTACAATATAAGTATTAGATAATGTATGACTCCAGCAGAATTTCTTTTAGATTATTTTTGAAAGCTGACTTTTTGAAAGTTTTCGGCTGATCATCTATTGAATTCCAAACGTTTACCCCAGTGAATCTAATATTGAATTTTCCATAATTTGTCCGTGCTTGTGGTAAGGATCGGAGTAACTTATTTTTGAGGCAAGTCTTGTGTAACTATGTTTTTGATTAACTTTAGCAAAGAACAAGTTAAAAGAGCTTGGCAGATTTCCAGAAGATAATCATGCATAAAAAGTGCATTGTACATGCTCTGCAATTCTAACAGAATTTCAGAGCATGTTTGGTAAGTTATGCCATGCTAGCGAGATTTAAAACTACCTAAAAAAATGGCCGATACACGTTTTTTTTATAAGAACCAGTTAACTTTTCCGAGGGTCATTGTTCTTATATTTTTGGTGATTTCAGCTTCCATTTGTTCTTAATTTTACTATTTCTAACAGAAATAAAAGTAATTGTTATTCTCAGATTAGTATTCACTTGCATTTTGATGATTAGATAACAGAGAATTTTTTTTTGTCCTTGGTTTTTAAAAAGTTTGGTCCGACCTAGTTTACGAAAACGTGTACTTTTGTTTAATAATTAATAATAATAATAATAATAATAATAATAATAATAATAATAATAATTTTAAAGCCGAGCTAACTAATTAGACAAAAATCTAGAGTAACAGCACCAACATTGACCTTTGTGGAGAATTTTAGTTTGTGCGCAGTATCTGTGAACCGTCTCATCGAGACGTTTTATTTATTCTTTACAGAAGTGCAAACAGAAATAAGAAAGAGCAAGAAAAAACAAAACAAAAGGAGACAACAGCTGATGATTTCAAAATTGACAGCCCAACCCTACTCCCCTCCGGATACGGTACACCAAACCCTCTTTGTAAAGACTCCGTACAAGGTCAAACAGATGAAAGACCGTATACACCTTTTAGCGTTGGGAGAACTTTGATTCAAATGTCTGAGGAGCTTGACCGAAATGCTGGCCAGGAGCCACAGGTACCCTCTGTGAAAAAACTAGGTGTCCCTGTCCTTTTACCCAGAAATGGGATGAAAGCGATTGATGAACGCTATGTCGAGTACAACAGGAATTCCAGCTTTAATACCAAAAAGGAGTTGACGGAGAATTTTCAGCATGGGGAGCAAATGGTTCGACTTGGTATACCACCCTCAAGGCCAGTCGATTGGCAACGTGAAAAGTCTTCTGAATCTGAACCGACAACAAAGGGTTTTGTCTTAGCTCCAGCGCAAGAGATTCCATTGTACAGGAAACCGTATAGATTGGATGAGGAGATCACGAATGAATTTTATATGCAAATCGGAAAGAGTGCAACATCGCCTACACCTTACTATCTTCCAGAGGTTGATTACGAGCCAAGACTTCTTCCTCAACAAGGTTTTTCATCACGGCGAAATGACGCCGTTAAAGAGGAATTCACTGGGAGCGAGGTACAAAATAGTCAACGTGATAACCATGCTCGATTCACTGAACACCAGCTTGTAAATTACAACAAGCACAACTCAATATTGCAAAATAATTCCTCACCAAAGGAACAAGAAGGGAACCTCTACTCGCAACATGTCAACGGGGAAGTATTTTTTCGGCCTATTGTAAAAAACAGCTTCATTGAATCCTCAATGGAAGAACGTTTAGCGAAGCAAAAGTTTAAACCAAAGGACCCAAAAAGTGAGAATATGTCGCGACTGACATTCACGAATGAAAGCTTTGTAAATTATTCAGTAGATTCTAGAAATTTCCAAAAACCTGATAAAACAGCTAGGAAAATCAGCTCAACTTTTCCTGCTAGCGACTTCTCGAACCCCGGAGCCACCTGGGGACAATCCGAACCAGAGGAGTTTAGCAAAGAAAAACTGCGAAGAGTTCAGAAGTTTGGAGTTTCCGTATTCCCTGAGTAACTATGATTGTAAGAGAAAGAACACCTATTATTATGGCTAGACATTTAGTTATCACATGAGTTTTCAGTGTTTAATTAATTGTTACTCATTGCTATCCACTGTTAGTCTAACACGCATCCTGAATTCTGATTAGTTAATCTACTAGAGATCTGTTAGTGATAGCATACTAGTAGAGAAAACGATGGCGGATCGAAACATTATCGAGTCCCATTTGGCCAAAGTATTTGAGGATTTCCTCTATAACCTAATTTGTAAACTCCATTTTGACCGATTAGTAGATTTATACTAATACAATTAGACCCCTCAGCTTCATGGACTACGAGTTTGAAAAGTCTATTCCGCCCGGGCTCATGGCTCATTTAAGAAGTAATTCATACGTAGTGTCTTTCTGTCGTGTTATGGATGCACGCGGGAAGTTAGGAGAGCACTCCCAAGTGTATCCACAACATGATAGACACACTACGCATGAATTATTATTAAGTCCGTCAGAGATGCAAACCTCACCTCCTTGCTGACTACATTAACTGAATTATCTTGAAAATTAAACTTTTAAGTTAAGCTTTTAAGTTTAACAATTAAAATTGAGAAATTCGGTAACTCTTGGTCTAATATGCCGTCTTCCATGATAAAAAGAAAATTGAATGTTAAAAAAAGTGTAGATTATGGCGAAAAAAATGGCGCACAATACCTTCTCAGATGCAAGACTGAAATAGCAGCTTTGAGTTTATCGAGTTACAGACACACGCTTACGTCTTACAAAAAGCGCGCGAAAAATATCTATGTATGTTCTAATTAGCAATTACACACGTGGCCCTTGATGGCAAAGGGTCTAATTGTTTTAGTATCACCCAACTAGTAGGACAGAAAAAGCAATAATAAAGTTAGCAAATGCAAGTTGAAGAAAGATTTATTTGGGAATAAAACGAAAGAAAGCGTGCGAATTTCGCCACTCTATGACTATTATTGATAGTTTTCTAGTAGCGTAGCCAATTAAAATGCAGGATTTGCATAAAGTATACTAGTTGGATAATACTAATGCTTTTTTATCACTCTCGAAACTCATGCATACTGCAGCCAGTGATGTGTCTTATTAACAACCAGACTTTGAAGACGTTTGGCTACGAGTCAACCCGAATGAGCTATTCAAACTCGTAGTCCATGAGGCTGAGAGGTCTAATTGTAAACCTACTAAACTCTACTAATCGGTCGAAAAATAATGTAAGTAAAGTGCGCCATTCAAAGTCGTAGTCCATGAGGTCGAGAGCTCTAAATGTTTTAGTATAAACCAACTAATCGGTAAACTAGAATGTACAAATTAAATTATCAATGAAATCCTTTGATATTAATGCAAAACGGGGCTCATTGCTATTTTGATCCGCCATCTTAATTTTCTCTACCAGTAAACTATCATAAATAGACCCCTAGTAGAGTAGCCAATCAGAAAATAGAAGGCATGTTAAACCGTTAGTAGATTTCTACTCGCTTTTGATTGGTCTACAAGTGTGTTTTCATAACGCTATAAAATATTTTGGTTAGTACGTGCGTTTTCATTGGTCTACAAGTGTGTTTTCATACCGCTATAAAATATTTTGGTTAGTACGAGGGTTGTGATTGGTCTACAAATGTGTTTTCATAGCGCTATAAAATATTTTGGTTAGTACGTGCGTTTTCATTGGTCTACAAGTGTGTTTTCATATACTATAAAGAATGAAAATAACGCGCGTGCAGGAGCAGTACATTTGGTTGCGTCTCTAGGTTGTAAGAAGTTTAACTGCTTCAGGAAAGAAATTTAGGTAAACATACGCTCTTCGTTTATATTCTCCCTCTTTTGTTATGACGGAAATAGAAATTTCATAAAATAAAACAGGTAATTCGTGCCTTCATATCCCGGTGAAAAACTAAAAAAAAACGCAGTTTGTGAGAATTCCACAGCTAATCAGTGAACACCTGAAATGCAGTCGAGGTTTTTACCTGGTGGCCAATGTTCGCTTCGATAGTTGTTGGGTATTACTTCGTGTAAAGGACACAGAATTTAAGAAGATTTGTGATTGGCCAAATTAAGGTTGGGATAAGCTTTATCTTTCTTTTGATTGGTCCAAATATTATTTTGGGTATTACTTCGTGTAAAGGACACAGAACTTAACAACATTTGTGATTGGCCGAAATAAGGTTGGAGTAATCTTTATCTTTCTTTTGATTGGTCCAAATAATATTTTGGCCTTTGGGTATTGCGTTTCTAGCGTTCTGATTGGTTCACTCAATGACCAAATATCGAAACTACCTATGTAAAGTTTTGCCAAGCTAAAAAATGTCAGATTGAAATTTTTTTGTCATTTTCAAGTATCCGAGGGATTTGATATTTAATAAAACAATTATTCCAGTTCGCGCTTGTTGGATATGAACCAACTCGGCGCTGCGCACCTCGATGGCTATTTATCATCTTATATCCAACACGCGCGAGTATTTGAGAAGGTGCGAAGGTTATTTAAATACTTGTTTTTTATGCGTTTAATATCTGGCATTTTACTAAAATTTTGGCAAAAAGTGAAATGTGATGTCCTTAATCTAGCTTGGGCTGCATTTGCATTTGGCTATGAGAAACAGACGTAGATTTTAGGAAAATACTTGGCTCGGTAAAAAACTTAATAAATGTTTAAAATAAAAATTTTGATATATTACATGATAAACTAATCTAATTTAAGGACTCTAGTAAATATTACAAACGAAATGTTAGAATAAATATTGATAAGTTACTTAAACCGACGAGTTTATGCAAAGTTTAACAGCATATATTGAAAACAAAAATCATTCGGTGCAATTACGCCAACAAAGAGCTGTTAATTTGTAAAAAAGAGCAAGTGAATAAATAGGTTTGCTATTTTAATGACTTCAAAAGATTTCCACGAAACTTTATTTAAAAAATGGCTGCCACCAGGTCACCTGTGGGAAGATATGAAGCAATTGCGTTTTCACAGCAGGAGCTAAAATTGTTTTGAAAAATTGCTTTTTTTCTTATTAACTTCTCAAAAACCCTATTTAAAAGAGCTTATAAAACTAGTAATTGATAAGTTCAGATTTGGTAAACAACGGAATTTAAAAAAGTAAAAATAAAAAAAGGAACTGACAAAATAAATGGTTCGTTTTGAGAATTTCCACAACTGAAAATAAAGAGAATGTTGTAATAACTAACAACTCCAATTAAATGAACCAAATGAACTAAAAAATGAATGTTCACTTTATAGAGTTTCACACTACGTTCAAAAGTTAGAATGTATAACACCAATCGTTTCTATACTCTTTAATACAAACAAAATGCGAAATGTCCACTTTTAGAGTTTCATCAACTGGTTCAAATGTTGGAATGACCACTTTATAGCGTTTCATTAACTGTATCAAAAGTTTAAATGAATATCACCAAATATTTCTAAGACGTAAAAAAGAATGACCTTCAGGAGTAACTGTTGCAACAGTTGGAAATTTTTTTATAAAGAATTAGTCACAACACTAAGAATGCTAGACAAACCGAAACGAACGATGACTTTATAGATTTTCAACATTCATGGTCATTGTTAAACCTTTTTTTCAAATATTTGGATTCAGTCTATGAATATATAGACTGATAAAGGCATATATACAAACTCATTTTAAAAAAGTACATAACAATTCCTCGGATTAGACTCCTTAAGATTACAGAACTAAATTGTGTTCTAGCCACATCATTTGGACAAGTAACCGAGTTTGTAAGAAGAAACTAATTCATATGGCAAGAGTAAAAATAAAGTTGTCTGTTTTTGATGATGTTTTGTATGATCTTAAGCAAATTTTAGTCAATTCATTTATCACGGTGCTATTTCACAATCATCTAAGTCAAAGTTTATTTTTCAACGTCGTTTGTGTCAACAAAAAATTCTTTCAACTGCTTGAGACAAGAACAGAACATGGCCCATGTAGTCGGCTATTAGCAAAAAATAAATTCTAAGTTTTATGTTACGAAATGCATTATTGCCCAATGTAAATATAAAGAGAACGAAAAAGTCCTATTTGAAATCAGCTTAAATCAGCAGGTGTCGATTTTCTTAAAGATTTAGTTGACTTCATCGAACATTACGCAGGCAAGGCTTTGAATAAACAGTGTCTTTATATTTTATTCAGAGTACAAGCATTTTTTTTATAAGAACAACTTTAAAGAGCAAGGCTCAAATTGGCCAAAATGTGGGAACAATCTCAGTTTTCGGCTTTAAATATCTATGAAAATATTTGATGTAAAGACTTAACTATATACATACATAACATATTATAAAACATAAAAGCTCTCTCTGTGGTTCACATATGTATTGTAAAATGTGTGGCGCATTGTTTTGCAGTGCTTTAATTGTTTCTATTATATGTTATTTCTTCTATTTGAGTTGCTAGTAATAAGAACAGAATTAAAAACAATTTGAGGCTGAAATCACCAAAAAATCTAGAATAACAACGAGCTTCGGAAAAATGTACTCTGGTTCTTATAAAAAAAGGCGTGTAAAATATTTTTGATTAGTTTTGTTTTGACCCTCCATGAATGATACTAATACTTTTCTCTTTTTAGTTTTTAGGCCACCAAAGGTATAAAAGGTTTTAATAAATATCTCTTTCCTAATTTCAATTATAGAAAAGAGATCACTTGTGTTGGTTTATTCGCAAGCAATTTGTATTATTCGTTTTCATTTTTGACAACTAAAACGTTACTCAATATACTTTTTGCAAATAGAATACTGATTCTGTTTATATTTCACACACTTCCTGTATAAACATAAAAACGTTTTTTCCTACGCTTGACCGTGACAGCAAGGCCAAGGGTATCATGTCATGACCAATGGTAATGCGTAAGGCAAACGAAATGTGCCCTCATTTTTGGCTCATATTTTTTCTTTTAGAGTTTTACTATATAGAGGTCATTGATGCCGTCATTAATCCATTTACGCAATAAAATGGCAGGTCTTACATTTATTGCTATTTCCTTGTTGCTAATTATGGCTGGGTAACAGATGCTATACTTAATTTTTCAACTGCGTAGCTAAAATGATTAGAACTGGTAATCACCTTGAATGAGTAAAAAATGTAAAACTGCGATGATAGTTAAATCACGATCTCGTTATCGTTATTGGGAGACCATAAAAAAAATTCTCGAAACCTAAGTTTCAAAGAGAAATCATTTAAATTATCAATCTTCTTAACATTCGAGTCAAGAAATGAATTTACCCTCGAGATAATGACATCGTTAAGTTTGAAGCTTTAGAAATAAATGTCTATTTTTAGTGACTTTTCAAATTCGTAACTCAGTAGATCACGGCAGAAGTTCCGGCAAAAACCGAAACAACCTTAACACTATTTTAGTCACTCATCATTCTCATTTAGATTTCCATTGTTATCAGTTTCTTTGTTTGAATACCAATGCCCTGATTGCACACTTTACAAAACTTTGTCTTCGGTTTTAAATTGCGTAAGAGTTAAAAAGTACTATAGAATTTTAACATCAATAAAATCTTATGGTATAAAAATCATCTAATTACCCGGCTTTTTTTAAAATGTTGTCCTCTGAGTGATAAATCTAGGCAAATCTATCTCGTTCACAACACAACCGTTTAAACAAAAAGCGGGCGACTTACTTCAACAACAATAGACATGTCCGCAAACTTATAGTTATAGCTTCGACGCTCTTTGTTAACTTTTGTAGGATTAAATATACATGATCAATACATGCTTTAAAATATAGGCTCGCGTTTTTCTTTGACTCAAAAATATTTTCTCGTTGGATAAAGTCTTATAACTAAACAAGAATTCTTATCATTCACAGACATCAATTTTTGCTGTAGAGGAACATAGGTTATAAATCGTAAGTTAGATTAAAAGAACTCCATGCACAGATATTTTTTTTTTGAATGAAATATTATTATGGCAGAAAATGTCTTTGTATGAGACTCGGTATCACATTCGTACACCTGGTAGCTGCTGGTGGAAACGATACACGTGCCGAGCGATTCGACATTTTCGACAGCAAATAGTGCAGCCATATTGCCGGTGGGAAAAATCCCAACAGACAAACCACCATGAAAATTACCAGTTTGTCCATCTTTTGTTTCACTCACTCGTTGCTAAGTGCTAAAGGCCGATATCCAAAAACTCGAGACAAAACCATTTCTTTTAACCAAAAAAAAAATTAGTTAGTGGAGCAATTCAAAGCATAAAAGATTTGATTTCTTTTTCCGCGTTGACGGAGCGGGTTTTATCTGAACACGAAAGTGACTTGCATGAGACATTGGGAATGAAAATTTTGGATTAGTTGTTGAGAATTTAAAGAGAAGTTAAAAAGTTTAATTTTCTGAACAAGAACAATACGAGTTCTGTTGGGAGTTTGCTCTGTATGAATAATTGACAGTGCATGGCTACGCAGAATAATATACTGTTCTTCTTCATATCGAAAACAATGAAACAAAGAGAATAAAGCAAATTGTAATGGCATGCATCCTTTTTTCTCAAAGACAACCATTGCTTTTGTGATATTTTCTTCAAAAGGATTCTTAAATTCAGATATAAAGCTTTTAAGTAAGGAAGATATTTGTGCAAATGTTAAAACTTTAATGTGGGCCAGTATGTTGTTCTGGTACTCTCATGCAAAAAGTATTTTGTTTTACTGCGATATGATTGGCTAAACGCTGGTGGTCGGCTTTTGAGTTAGATGAATGAACGAGGAACATCATGCATACGCAATTAAGCTGCACGATCGAAGATTATTGGACTGGGCCTATTGTTCTCTGTAACGCGATTTGCCATTTGCCCTTAAAGGGCTACAACCTGCAATACATTGAATGCTTAATGAATTTTAACAGGTCTTTAATAAGTCAACAACTAGCTTTGGTCTTAAGGGACAAAGTTATTTAGAATGTTTAATGACAACAAATCCTTTGTCGTGATAACCTCGCCAACGGCTCCTCTGCCTTAATGAGATTTGCACCAGCAAAATCAAGTGGAGTATTGTCCTTATGCCATTACTGATGCACCTGTGTTTGAACTGAGCCTTTAATAAGCCCGAATACATCACGACTGTTCAGTTGCAGCCAAATTTGGTCGAGTCAAAACAGAAGTGAGTTTTGTGCGAAATCAAGACGTTTGAAGCATCCCTAACGTTCACTGACCAACTAGTACAAATCAAGAGTAGCCATTACAAAATGCCAAGATCTTTTCTTGTCAAGAAAAAAGAATTCAAGAAACCCAATTTCAACAACTTCGGTGAGTAGCGCAAATTTTATGTCCTTTTTTTACAGTTAGTAACTTCGCATAGTAAAGACTAAAGTTTAACATTTAGTTACTGTTTGCAAGACCCAAAGTACACTTTTCTCTCTCTTTTACCTGTGTTTTACTGTTATTTAATTCAAGAAGAGTAACAAAAACTCAAACAATTTAAGCTCAAATGAAGTGAAATTATTACTTTAATTTTAAATACTAAAAAAATCGCACTCGATCTCCAACGAAGTTCCGTGGTGGACAAGCGCAACAAAAAGTTTGTACTTCTATAAACAAAATATTCTAAAGAAGAAAAAAAATCTTAAACTCTAATAGGATGGAAAAGCTTTTCTTAGTACTAAAAGATGCCTTACATGTACAATAGTTAATTGCCATTTTTCCACAAACCTTTTGGCGTCGGCCCTAGAATCTCAACTTTACTCTTTAGTGAAAAATTTTATTGGCTGGCTCTATAAACGGGACTTCGAGTTTTGTTTGAAAATTTACCATGCGATGAATTTGAAGCTAAAAATTGATAATTTTAACTCACAGTGGTCTTTGCTGGTAAAAACGAAGGTCTTTCGATCTGTTCAAAAATCTTTGATAGTCGCCCTGAATAATTTATTGCACTGATCCATTACAACTTCTACAATGTTTTAATTTCAAAAGCATTTTAGATTCCAATACAAATTGCCAATTGCAAAAAAGATACTTCGAGCAGAAAGTTTTAAGACTTATTCAAATACTTTTGACTTTTGAAGTGTAGAAGTCCGACGACTTCATCCGTTTCGTGTCTTTGAGTTGCTTTGTTCAAATCTTGCCCAATGTTTGTAAAGACTTACGAAAAACAGCTCATCTAAATTTCAACTTCTGTATCAGAGATTGTTCAGACTATTAATTCTTTTTTATAACCTTAGTATAGTGATGCTGAGCGAACTGTTTTGAAATTCGATAAAAGAATTTGAGGAATAATAATCATTAAAGATGTGCGGCTATTTTGTGACTCATTTGAAAAGGCATTTTAGCCAATTAATTATTAACAATAAACAACAAAAACAAAACGTTTTTGTTTACACAAAATTTTAAAAGATGGTAAAAAGAACTCATAATAATGGATAAATATCTCTCTTTTGAAATCTTGAAGCTATATCTGGCTCTTTCCGACGTTTTTTCACAGTAACCAAAAGAAAAAGAAATACCCCTGAGTGTTTTTTCACGAATGACAAAGGGAAAAGCAAAGTTTGTGTAGACAGAACAGGTAGATTGATATTTATTTAAAAAAACGACACTAAAAGAACATTTTAAAGTATTTGTTAACGTTGTTTTTCAAAATAAAAAAAAATAGCGGAAAATAGGTTGAAAGAGTAATAACTTCTAATTAAAAGATTTCCGAATTCGATGTTAAAGAGGAAAAACTGTCCGACAGTACAATATACATACTAATAGTGCTCCCTCAACACGTTGATAAACAATATTTCCTAGAGTTTATTGAGCATAACAAGATCTTACAAAACTTCTAAATTTAGATATTAAAAAAGTTTGTTCAGATTTAGTTTGTGTTTACAGATGTTTTTTGACCAATGATTTAGATGAGTTAAGATACTACAAGAACTCAGTGTTAAATTAGACAGAACTCGGAAGTACATTTAGTTATTGTTCTGTTCCGGCTGATGGCAAACATCTGCTCAATAACGTATTTTCTCTTTTGCCAGATTGTCCGAGAGATTCTTCGCCGCCAACGTTTGATAACACAGTCAGCCCAGCTTACTATCAATTCATGGGTCATTTCAACCCATCTCTTGTGAATAGCACAAGCCTTGCAGCAGAAGGTTTGCTGGATATAAAAAGACGTTCAACTGAGGCTAAACTGATGTCGCGCAAGAAGCAAGTTGAAAACAATTGGTCTTCAAAAGCCGTTGCCAAAGATCCAAACCCTGAAATGTTTAATGAAAATAAGGATGAAAAAGACCAGGAAATCGGAAATGGTGAAAAACCATACACATGTCAGCACTGTAGCAAGGTTTTTACTCGATCGTGGAACTTTCAGCGTCACGTATTAATTCACACGGGCCAGAAACCATACAAGTGCCAAAAATGCCCAAAAGCCTTTGCGCTTGCAGCACACTTGAAAATTCACAACAGAATTCATACGGGGGAAAAACCATATACATGTAATATCTGCTGTCGGGGATTTGCACAGCTCACGAATCTTCAGCGGCACATTCTAACCCACACGGGAGAAAAGCCCCATAAATGCACTTATTGTCCGAAAGCTTTTGTCAGCTCGAGTGACCTTAGACGCCATGTACGAATTCACACTGGGGAGAGACCATATAAATGCAAACAGTGCTCAAAAGCCTTCACCACGTCCGGTAACTTGCAGTCCCACATTCTGACGCACACAGGAGAAAAGCCATACAAATGCTCGATATGTAACTGGAAATTTATCAGTTCTAGTAACCTACGCACCCACATTCGCATTCATCATTCGTATTACGTGGACAAAACTGGAAATCAAGAAGTCGATGAAAATAATAAAACAAAAGAGGGACAACCCATACGAACAAATGTACCCTTTAATAGTTTGTTAGAAATGAAGCGAGAGCAGCCCATCTACTGAAACTGAACTCTGTATCACCGGCTGAAAGTGTATTCAGACATTTTAGAAAAAGACTTATTTAATAAAGAGCTATTTATATTAGATTAATGTAATGGATCTTCTATATTAGATTAATTTGTTACCAATACAAAAAATTTTCAAATATCTAAAGATATAAGATAATATAACATATTTAAAACTAAGAGAAAAAATATTAAAATATTGCTAAAGTGTGAATTGTAAATAAGACATATAGGTTCATAAACTGTTAATTTCCATCCGTAGTACTAAAGTCAATCATTTGAAATATCTGAGATCTGTCGACGTCAATAAACATACCTGTCGAAAAGCAGGTGGCATATTAATTTAACATTCAGTCTACATCGCGTTTTCTATAATAAGCAAATATTCCTGTCTTTTCTCAATTTGAGCCTCACTTTCTACATGGTTTCCAATAATCTCATTATTATACAATAAAACCCGTCTGCGCGGAGAGCAATGAATGACAACTTTACATGACAACTCTTATTTGCTAGTGTAAGCTCCCTCTGAAATGATGGCCGGCTTTGTGTAACTAATTTTTTTTTCAGTAAATATAATTGTCACACGAAAGTTAGTCAATTTCGTTTCGTCTACACGAGCAAATAAAGACTGTCACAAAAAATTTCTCGTATTGTAAAAATACACACAAATTAGAAACATTTTTTTATCATCGTAGTGTCAGTGTAAGCTGAACTGTCAATAGCATCTTAAAAGTTAATTGCTACAATAATCCTAATAATTTCACCTTTAATCAAGTTGTCAAAATTACACTTGCTCTGATTAAGGACTAAAACTTGAAATGTCCGCTTTTTACACTTCGTAAAAATTTTAATTATTAATTGTCTAAATGACTGTTCTCCGAAGAAGGGTTAATGGGGTAGCCAGCTAGTTTTTTGTTAATCCAGGAATCATAGGCCTTAGCCGACCCAATAACTTTTCGAAGATTTTTTTGTATTAAAGTCAAAATAGAGACGAAAAAAATGATTATAATGATGAGTTCGTTAGAGGCATTTACAGTCAATCTTAAAACGGTCTAAACAGAATATCTCTATGTATCAGGGCCCCAGTTGTTCAAAAGACGATTAGCACTAACCTATAGGGTTAGATAATGAACCCAAGATCTCAATTGTTTTCTGTTAAATACATCAGGGATTCTTAAAGAAGAAATTCCCGTTGGATTTTTGTTTAACCCAGGGTTTAACTTAACCAGCCTTTGAACAATTGGATACTGCTCAACAGACCTCACCACAGTACTCCTTGCAGGCCGTTTTTTTGGAAACTTGAGACGAGGTGATGTTTTAAATGAAAAATGCTGAAAACAACTTCACCAGCATACCTGGATGACCGAACGACAAAGATTTACACGAAATGTATAGTATTATTAAACTGGCCATGCAAACTATGTGCAGTTCTGCCTTATAAACACACACAAAAACTCCGTTTTTACGCTTGCTGGTGGTAACCCTAGAGGAAAATGAATTTTTATATATGCAAAATAGAAATTGGTCATGGTTTTGACTCTTCTAAAACAAATAAATGCATAATTAAGTAAAACGTTTGTTTTGAAACTGATGTTATTAACACACGGCCACGCTTTCTTGGAACATTGATGAGAATTTTTCACCATTTGGAATAGGTTTTTTTCTTCTTTAATATACTAAAATAATCAGCTTTTAAAGTAAGGCTTTGAAAAGTTGGATTTGGAATAACACCAATAACTCTGCTATGATCACCATCACTACGTAAATGTTTTTAACACACATGCGCGAAGACGCACTGAAAACAGAATGACAACGATTTTCATTTGAATTTGAAGCCAAAAGAGCTGTATCAGTGTATGTAATTGATTATTGTGAATTTGCAAACCCCCTAACATGTTTGATTTCATGGGCAGAATTTTTACACAAAATTTATTTGAAAACTTTAGTCACTTCTTCAGTCTTGGATGAGTACACCAGACGACAATGGAATTTTAGGCAACATAATGTAATGGAATTTCAATTAAAATTTAAATGAAAAGAATGTTTGATCATATGTTATATCTCACGTTTCCACGCGAGTGGTTTTGTCTTCTTTGTATTCGATATTCATCAATAGCTTCTGTCCTTTTCATGCTGAAGAAATGAAACGCCATTCCAGTACCAGCTGTCGGCACTCCCATAGAAACAGCAATGCAAAATCCGCAATACTTCAGTCAGGTGCTAAATATGAGAAATGCTTTCAATTAAAGATTATATGCACGACAAGTAATTCTTCCTAAGGTATAAACGCTTTTTTTACGCTAATTTTTAAAGAATCTGCAAATTTTGCTGAGCATTTTGGCAGTTGCAGCCTTAATTTGATCTTTAATTTGTTCGTATTTCTGATTGGTTTCAATGAATGAAAAACATACTATATTGCAAACCAGTGAACATTGTCTGAGGAACTTTTATTACACTCTTTTTTTTTTATAAGAACCTTTTTTATAAGAACATCAGGCTGAAAATCGGCCAAAATTTAAGAACATGCTAAGAACATACCTGAGGCTGAGAAATTGCTGAGAACTTTATTGTTACAATACGGCAAAAATTCATGTAATCAGCACGTATTCAATAGCACAATATTACTTGATACCAGAGCAAAATACACGGACAATTTAAAAGAACAATTTGCAGGACTCATTATTTCTTTTTCTACATGTACTCGTTCCCATTATCAACTGATATCAATGCTTGTGTTTTCTTTATAAACCAAATACGTATGTTTAAATTAAGAACATTTTAAGAACATTTGAGGCTGAAATCCCGAAAATATTTAAGAACGTTCAGCCTCGGCCCAAAAATAAGACGTTCTTATATAAAAAAAAGAGTGTAAAACATTGCGTGAAAGAAAAGCTAAACAGGAAAAGTAAAGTTAACCGATGATGTGCCCAAACATTAACACGTACAGAAATAGCCACTCAACCACTTAAAACCACTCTTCAAATCTCGTTTAATGTTCAATAAATTCAACGTTTGATAGACATTTTCATTAGATAAAATTATTGGAAAACAAATTTTTAAGTGCGAAGACAATTTTTTGAGAAATAAAATTAGCTGGGTACCTGATAACTATTGGTCTAAATGACAAACTGACTGGTGTCAAGATGATTAATTTACTTATCCGGATATTGTGCTGTTCTGAATGAAATCTGTCTTAAAACTTGAATTGTCGGTACTTTTGTTGTTTCATTTCTTAGGGCTTTCTCTCAGCTCGTTTACTTTTTGAAAATTTGTTTGATTGCTTTTCTCGATGAAAATGAGGAGCCGGAATCGATTTCCATTGTGCTTGAATGGCAAGCAAAGCAGGCGAAATGAAAGTATAAACATGGAAATAGTAAGCGAATAACAACTGCTTTCTTCTTCAAAAGCCAAAGGCTAAGAATTAACTGACAATACCTCAATCAAATCTTGGAATAATAAAGACGGGTTTTATTTATGCCAAGAAAGTTCGAAAAATATATTAAAACATAGACGTTTGGATAGAGAGAGACTCAAAAAAAAATTTTTTTCTTATATTTCAAATGAATGGTTTGTTTTCAATAAAATGGATTTTTCTTAAAGTCCTGCATGGCGATTTCTCTCGCTAACTTTACTTTGTCGTCAGTGAAAACAAAACAAGCAAACAGCAGTTGGCATTAAATTAAGATTTGATTTATAAATTTTACGACATAAACTAGTAAGAAAACAGAAGTTGAGCCATTTTCATCTTCTAAAAAATTGTTAGCCAACAGTGTATAGTGCTCACAGAACAAAAAAAAAATACAGCAGTGGAAATAACTCTATGAAATTGAAAATGTAATTGACTTTTAAAAACAACGATATTGAACCCGAAAATAATTGATTAAATTTTGTCTATAAATCGCTGGAGAAAGAGAGCAACTTTACATAATAAACATGAGATTGATTAAGACGGAGAATTTGTTTGAAAGACACAGTTTAGAATATTGTCTACGTATAGCTGTTTAGCGTCGATATTTGAAATTAAAATCTGATAGAATGGGTAAAAGTTAAAAATTAAGCTGGCGATTCACAAGATATCAGTTGCACACATAGTTATAGATTTACTGATAAGAAATTGATTCCATAGTTTTAAAAACTAATAGGCGTTTTCACTTAGTAAATCACACATTGAAAACCTCATATATTTTTTGAATGTAGAAAAAAAAATCAAACTAAAAACTTTCGAGCTTTACAAGTCGTACATAGGACTTCTTTGAAGAACGATTTTCGTGTTTTGGGGAAAATTCACAGATGGAAAGTCGTGTTCCCAACTATTTTCTTTATAGCACTAAATCATTCTGTAGTTTTACATTTCTGCTAAACAATAGATAAGCAAACATTACTTGATACTACAGTTAAAAATTTCTTCTCTAATAATAATCTGACAAGCGAACCTGTTTTCCATGATCCTTGAAACAAAATACCTGACATGAAGCTAAAATTTTCACCTTTTTTCTGTACAAGTTTTGAACGGATGTTGAAAATCGTCTTGTGTGCGAATCGTGTGTGTAGTTGCTAGGTTATGCAGCTGGCAAGACTCGTATTTAATCTTCACTATAGGACTAATTCACAGTTTTGGATAGTAAATTAGATAGAATTGGGCGATGACAATCTGCTCTTTTTGATGTCGGTTAATATCAGTATTGATTTGTTAGCTTTGTTTGTCATCATATAATACTCCAATCTCCTTCTCCGCTAGTTTGTTGCTCAACTTTCAATGAGGTTCATCAACAGTCCGGACAAACAAACCAATTGTAAATCCGCGGCTTTTTACAGTAATAACACAATAACTTATTTTTTTTAATGTTAGAGCTTCTTCGCTAATTTTGAAAGATATATTTGAAAGCCGCCTTCGATTAAGCTAAATAACTCTTTTAGGGAAGCCTAAAGGTTGGCATAAGTCACGTTTTTTGTGGGCAAAATCGATATGCGGGGCTTTCCTTAGTATATTACCTTGTAGAAGTGCAAAGGCGTTCTTTTGAATATTCCGAAGTTTACCTAGTCCTTTTTCTAAAGACAAGAACGGGCTGCTTATTTAGATTCGTACAGGCCGTAGGCCTGACAAATTGAGTTGGATTTGGAATACCGAGAAATATAAATTGGATATTTTATATGAGTCAAATTGAGTATTAAAAATCTTAAAATATGCGAATAAAAAAGTCATGCAATAAAATGCTATATATATTAGCAATATTTTTCACTGGTACTAAAAGAAAACAACTTCATTTTAGGCTCATTTAGCGATTCTCACTTTTTATAATGATAAAGACGAGCGAAAGTATAAATTCATTCTTCTCGTTATTTAGCTACCGCATGGAAAATACTCGGTTTAAAGAAATTTCGTCTACTATGAATTTGGGCCCTTCTAAACAATTTCCAAAAAAGGTTTTTGAAAACAAGCTATTGAAAATGCCTCGCCCTTTGAATATGACCGAGTGAGACAGGGTATGGTACCAGTTGATTTGATGACGTGTAAAAGGGGAACCAGCGTTCGCTCATTAAGGATTATTTGGAGTAAGATGCCGAAGAGATCCGTTGTATGGAACTCCAGCAATGTTACCAATGAGACCAAAATCATTGCAATTTATGTTATTTCATTTTATGGCGATGTAGGCCGACTGCAATTTCAATGATTCCCCTATTTCATCATCAGTCACCAGGCTTCCGGCGCTTGGGCATTTTCAAAGGGCGCGGTTTTTTTAACACTTTTGAAGTTTAATAACAGGACGAATATTATGTCGATTTTAATTTTTTTTTTTTTTGGAAATTGTTTAGAAAGGCCCACATACTAAAAAGACAGAATATATTGGAAGGTGATATATACAATCGACAATCGGTGATTGGATTATTATAATTTTGGTCCGACATGCAAATTTTGGACCTGTTTATATGGGTCCGGCGAACCGGGCTGGCCCGTTTGGACGAGATGAAATTTGGCGTGTTTATATGGAAGATATGTAATCAATAAAAATAATGTGCGTAGCAAAACAAGAAATCTAAACGTATTTGGCAATCAAGTTTCTCACCTTTGTTCAATTTATCCCACCTCGCCGGGATAGCGTGTTTACATGAGAAAATGTCTGGCCCGCCATGCCGAGATCTCGGTAGCTTCACAGCGGGACCTCGCTGAACCGGTCCAGCCCGTTTCTAATGTAAACACAACAACATTTTTATCAGCAAAATAGGAATGAGGCGAGATCCCGCCTCAACGGGCTTCCCGGTTCACCGGGCTCATATAAACAGGTCCTTTGATTCAAAAAATCTATTCTTGGTTTGTGAGGTAGCAAACCACATAAATTCTCTCAGGGTGTACATTCTTTGTAAGAATACACGGCTGAATTTTAAGAATACAAAGCTGAATTTTAAGAAAACAAGGCTGAATTTTAAGAATACAAGGCTGAATTTTAAGAATACAAGGCTGAATTTTAAGAATACAAGGCTGAATTTTAAGAATACAAGGCTGAATTTTAAGAATACAAGGCTGAATTTTAAGAATACAAGGCTGAATTT
>JAOTRI020018959.1:0-18700 GCA_028564885.2 Zoanthus sanctaehelenae | reverse complement strand
AGTTTACCCTTAACCTTGCCATCACATTAAAGGGTTAAAAAGCTGGGTCACGTGACCTTTTATTTTTCTTGTTTAACATACACTAAGCTTTCGCCGTCTACTGCTTCATCACAGTGTAGACGGCAAAAAGCTTATAATTTTTTTGAATGAATTTTTTAAGCAAATTTTACAGTAGTAAAGGCCTCATTTGAGCCAACTTTAATATACATTTTGGTGATGGAACAAGATTTTTTTTGACAACTTGTATATATATAATATACCTAACTAAAACTTGACGCATTATTTTTATATTGCAATAAAAAAGTAGAACTTTGATGTTGTATTATATAATGTCTGTATGAGATAGCTTAATTAACACTATGCTTTATAAACTAGTAAACACAAGTGGAATTGGGATGAAGCATGTGGACAAACCAGGAAAATATAACAATTTAAAAAGAAACAAGTCAAAAGTTACAAAAACTCATTCAAAAATTAAACAAAATATAAACATCAAAGGGTTCTAGATGTTTTTTGAGCCACCCAGTGGCAGATCTAGAAATTCTAGAAGGGCGGTGAAAATTCTAGAAGGGGGGTGAAAATTCTAGAAGGATGGGGGGTGAAAATTCAGAATGTTAATTAAGTAGTTCCATTTTTATAAAGTTATGAATATACAAAATTTTTACAACCATTAATTTTCTTCCTATACAAAAAAGGGGTACACAAATGTTTCCTAGCTGGGATATTAGATCTAATTTTGTTTTAATTACAACACAATATTTCAAAGAATGGATAGCCTGTCATTTAATAAAAACTGCCATGAAAGAGTTTTCTCGGATCCGTAGTCAATATACTACATATTTTTTGCAGTTTTATTTCCATCTTTACTTTACTTTACTTTGGCATAACTCCGTAAAAATTAGGGCCTACTTATTCATGCAAACATTTTGGTAGCGTTTAACCATAGATTAAGTTAGGGTCTATCAGGGCATGGTTTAGTTTGTATGATTACACAATATTAGGACCTGAAATACGGAAATTTTACCCATGTTTTTTTGAGAAAAGACGGTAATACACATGCTGACATAAGACAAAAGCCAAAATCTTCATTTGAAAACCAACTTCGACAATTTAGTGGTCCACGGTTTACTTACCTCAATCTTGTTCGAGTTTGCCGGATTAAGCTTCAGATAACATTGAAGTTGGAAAATTATCTGCGATTCTAATAATAGGATTTCATAGCTATAGAAAGTCATTCGCTCAAGACAGGGAAACAATTTACCGCGATCGTAGTAAGAGGGTGAGTCCACAGTAAATAAAAAATTTGTCAGCGGTATCACTGAAAGGAAAATACTTTTCCATCGAAGAAACAACATGTTAACGTCAAATTTCAAAGAAACACAATTAACGGCCAATTAAACATATCCAATAAATTATCAAGAATAATTTTTATGTAAAACTGAATTTGATTCCGATTCAAGTCAATAGTAATTTTTTGTTACAGTCTTATACAGTTATGGGTAGAAAATCATCACGCGTTTTTACTTACGGATATAAACATGTGAAAAGCTAGGGGTTTTTTGATAAAAATTTAAATAAAATCATAATAAAAAACATAATATGAAATTCTGAACTTTAAAAAACGAACAGAATCTTTTGGGCTCAGGAATAAAACTGAAAATTTCATACCACACAAACGTAAAATTACCATTTCATCCTGAATACTCAATAAAGTTAACTGAAACGTTAACTGATCAACTATGTGTGATATTTTATTTTTGATAACAGAACTGTTGTGCTTGGCTGCGTCTATGTTTTCGCTTGTTAAAGTTAGTGTGAGTGCCGCTTTCAGTTCATAGTGAAATAAGAATTGCTGCGCTTTGTTTTATCTCGCGATTGTGTTAACTAATGTTCATACTTGTGTCGAGGCCATTTTATTATGCTTCCGTTTGTGCTTTGGCTTGCAATTGTGCTTGTGTTGCAAATGAAAATTAGGCTTTGTTATGGTTTCATATCTTTATTTATACATCTGAATTTGCACTTTGTAAAGCAAGAAAGAAAAGACATTATCCATGTAATAATGCTTTGTAATAAAATATCTAAAAAAAGAATATAGTCCCGAACCGTAGAAACATGTCGCGATTGGTTACAAATCTACGCGAGCTTAGCTGACCTGTGGCTATGAGACACTACTTTTATTATAATTACAGGGATCGAAATTTAAAATCAAAAGTCATGGTCGCGTTTTCGAGACCAGTTTCAAAAAATAAAAACAGAGTTGAAAAATAGTGTTAACTTCTGGCGGATACAGTTTTATTATTAGCTGAACAAGTGAAGTTTTAGTCGCAAATAGAAAAATTTACTGTATCGGTCACAATTTAGAACCCTTTCATTGTAGGATAGTAAACTTTTCAGCCGGTCTTAAAGTTTAACAATGACAGGCCAAATTGGCTATTACTATAAAGAAACTCGTCACTCGTCGAACAATTGTATACAAAGATACGTTCATAGAGCGCTCGCGCAACACCTTTTCTTAGAGCATTTAATGAATTCGAAAACAATGAAAGAGTTTTAAGTAATTTCTCTAAATCTTTTTTTAAAGAAATTTATATTAATTTTCTTTCAATAAAGACATTTTCTATTGATCAAAAAAAATAAATAGAAATTTACTCCTGTGGTTGTCACGGCATAACTGATCCTAGACGACGTACCTATAATCGTAGTACTATAACCTCACCTGAAGATTGTGAAACCAGGAATAAGAATAAAAGAAGAAGAAATGGTTGCATTCTTCTTTCCTTTTGTCGCATTTCCGAAAACAATCCTTGCATGGTACGAAGATAAAAGTGTTTCAATTTTCTTGTAGATCATTACTCAGTTCATTACGTCACTAAGTACGATTCCATTAACGATAATTATAATTTAGTTAATTAGTAGTAATATAAAAAAAAGTGATCATGATGAGCTACAATTCTGGCCAAAACACCTTGGGACACTTGCGGTAACTGAGTGCAAAAAAGCGTGTTTCGATAGAATGCTGAAATCTAGATCTCTAAAATGGTGACGAAAATTCATCACATTACAATATTTCCGTTCCCCCCCCCACTCCCCCAACCAATATTGATCGTGACGAAAACAACTTGAATGCCTGAAGTTCAACATTGCACCAAGGGGGAGGGGAGGGGAGGGAACAGTGTCATTTTCGCTAGATTTCACGTTTCAGAGTTTTGGTCAGGATTGTAGTTTTGGTATTAAAACAAAAAAAAAAATAGATTTTCACTTGCGAAATATGTCGACAACGTTTTAGTGTGTTTAAGGGTTTGTAGATAGAGGAAAAGACAGAAAAGAAATATAAAGTTCTATAAGTAGTTAGAACAAGAAGCCAGTAATTTCTGGTTAGTTTCCGTTATATTATTTTAGCTCTCATTTTGCATCGGCATCAATTTCAATGGGTCAGAAAAAAGGTCAATTCTATAGCAAATCAATCAAGTTGAAATCATTGACAGAAACAATCCAGAGGCTTAACTCGAAAAGACTTCGGCGGCATTAAAAGTTTTTCTGTTCACGAATGTAACTGGCAGGGGGGCAGGGAGGATTAACTGCCCCTCTCCCAAATAATTTGGATGCTAATTAAGGAAATACGGTATTTTTATCAGCTTATTAGTTCTCCCTTAAGCCTTCCCCCCGTCCCATCCCCCACTGAAAAATTCTTTGCTACGGCCATGCTGTTACATCTTAAAATATCACTGTGTTGAAACTTAAGGCTGCTAGGGCGAGTTTATATAGCACGTGATTAAAGTAATTATATATCAATATATTATTTGTCCGGGCGTTGTTGCAGTTTATATTATATCAAAAAAGGTGTCTGCGTTTCACCACAGGGGGCCCAGGCACCATCCTGCTTTTGCTTATATTGGTTATATTTTTCACATGTGAAAAAGCTATACTGGAAGCTGATTGGACATATCGCTTTTTTCACCGTGTAAAATATAAAGAAGAAAGAATTCTATTTGGAGGGTTTTTTACATGAAATTGACCTTATACATATAATATAAATGTATATTGACTTGTATGGTACATGCTTTGTTTTTGCTCAGCCCCGACTGCGCCTTCAATACTAGAAACTCGTCAGGTGAATTCTACAGCCGTCAGACTAAGATGGGAGAAGCCAAAGAAAGAAAATGGAGTAATTACGCATTATGCCATAGAGTACTATGTGTTAGGAGAGAGTAGCGTGACACGAATTGTTCTTCTAGCCAATGAAACTTTAGAGTCGACAGTTGTGATAGGCAATCTGATGTACTACACAGAATATAATATCAGAGTACAGGCTGCTACTGGTGAGCATGCGCAACACATGTTGTGGGGCAATTATTCAGATTATTCCAGTGTAAGGACTGACGAATCAGGTAAGAGATGCAACAGAGAGACTAGTCTGTGATAAGAATCGTAAACCAGTTCAACTGCTTGTTCTATTATTGGACATAAACGAAAATAATGGAATTTAATATTCTTGTAAAATGACGCTGAAGTACTCGAGATTCTTTTAATCTTATGATAACGATCATTTTAGAGTTCTCCTTTCCTCTACGATTGTCGATTTTTTTACTCCTCTATTAAATATAGATATAAGTAAGTTGACCTAATTTGCTGGATTAAAAGATTTCCTCCTTTCAAGATAAAAGATACGTCTGAATTTGGACTCTTGTTTGCTTTATTGTTTCTAAATGAAATATCTGTATCAGTTTGTACTATTAGTTATGTTGAATTCATTACATTTAGATATTATTTTTCCATGTTATAATTAACAATTATTCCACGAGCGCGCGTTGGATGCGAGATGACAGATAGCCAACGAGACGGGTAGCACCGAGCTGGCTATAATCATCTCATATTCAACAAGCGCGAGTGGAATGATCGTTTTATTAAAAACTTTATTAAAAATTTTCAATATTTTAAAATTATTTAGCTCCTTTTTTCTTTTAAACTGACGCGTACGCCTACTATATTTGTAGATTATGGTATATTGGCTCGTATATCATAATGTTTAAGCCAATAAAACTTTTGAAATTGCATTATCCAATGATCCAGTTTTAATAAGGCTAGTTAAATACGAGTGTAAGTGAATATTGTTGTTCATTTAGATTTAGTTGTAGAAACTAATTAACCGATTTCTGGAAATATGAATCTGAGTTCTTAAAAAGGCTTTCCACAAAAACCGTTCGAAACATCTCTGTTTGGACTAGTCCCCAGACTCCTCCGTTCCACGCGTTACAGCGAACTGCCTCAGAACGAACTTTAATGATGAAAACTATTGGCTTTGGCCAAAACGTCTTGCTTAGAAATGAGATTCATAATTCCAGAAGTTGATTTATCAATTCCTATATGTGAGTGTATGTTAATAATACTTATATTTTGTACAGCACCTTCGGCTTCTCCAACGGATGTCGAGCTCTCTTCTCTAACGGCGAGCAAGATACTTGTCAAGTTTAAGGTTCGTATTGCATTCATCATAATTAACATATTTACATATTTAATTATAGTTTGCTTCATCTCTTCATTCTTGATGTGCAATATTTGCAGATTCATAGAACTTGTAACTGCTTCATTTTTTATGATGACTTCGAATTTAGTGAACAATGCAAGGTGGACTCTTCAGCTTGATGCTAAGATAAAATTATTATGATTTATAGCGACCATCAGTGTTGAAAATGTTCAATGATAATGATGTTGATGTTGGTAGCAATGGCATAACTTTAACCGTGCGAAGAAATAGCAAACTATAGTACTGTTCTAAAGCTTGTGTAATTCGACAATTGAGTGGGGTCCATCAAATCCTGTATCAGTTGAAGAACAATTCAGATGGAGCCTTCAGTTAAGTTAGCACAGTGACTGAACAACGTTAGTAAAGTTACGATTATGTTAAGGACAAATGCTTTGATGATGAGGGCTTGTGATGACATTGTGGCTCTTGTCAGAACATCTTACAAATTTACATGCACTATCTAAAATCCTTTTAGTCTGAAATTTTTTATTTTTGCTAAAAGTTTTTGTTTGTGTCGTGACATTATTAGCCTGTCCCTGGTGGTTCTGAGAATGGGATTATCCGAAGCTACACAATTCGTTTCGTGGCAGTAGGGCCCGTGTATTTCGTCAATTTAACAACAAGAACTATCATAGGAAATACAACCTTGAACTACACACTTACAAGATTGCATCCATGGACTAACTACAATGTCTCCGTCAGTGCTGTAACCGTTATTGAGGGACCTGCAAGTCAATGGAAGCAAGTCCGGACCTTGGAAGCTGGTAAGAAACCGATATAGCCAATTGCTATATGCCCCCTGTTAGCATGTATGTAATCGAACCTTAAGGAGTTCAATATGCAGTTAATTGCTCGAATATATTTTAAAAGAATCAAAACTGCGTGAGTCCGTTAGGTTGTTGATCATGATCATATATATGAGCAAATATAAAAATGTCGTAAAAAGCAAGACGTGGCTGTGACAACGAAACGATTCATGCGTGTACGAACAATTCTTACCTCCGTCGTTGTCATAGAAACACAATCTTGTATGCAAGGACAATCAATGTCTCTACTGACTTTGTAATAGAAAAGTAATTTAGTCCTACATTTTGATTGGTTTATGACAATTCTTGTATGCACGGACAATCAAATGTCTCTACTTTGTAATAGAAACTTTATTTAATTCTACATTTTGATTGGTTTATTAACTTTACAAGAGTAGTTGCACAAAATTACACATTTCTGCACAGACTTTCAAAGTAATTGCACTGTTCTTATCCAATAAGAATCAAGTAAGATTTTTTATGTATACGAAAGTAAATCATGAAAAACATCAGTAAACACCAACGGCACATGTTCTAAAAATGTAACCTGATTGGCTAAAGCACTCACCATCCCTTTAGAAAACATTATTCTTCTTCTCATTGTATACAATATTGTAAAACACAGTTTTCAAAATGTGTGACGACGTCTTTTTTGGAGTCTCTTTTTCAAGCCATTTTGTTTTCATCTCTGCATTTAAGAAGTAGTTAGCTGGAACATTTTTGGTTAACTACCTTGATGCTTTAAGAGCTGTAGATACTATTTTCCAGATCATATGGAAAAAGTGTTCTACTGAAAGGTAAACTTTTCATAAGTTTCATAATTCCTCCGAAATTTGTAATTATTTTGATTGCAAATGAGTTCCCACATGACTTCCTTCGACTCAGTAGTATTAATAGCACATGATAGAATATCTGTTCAATTACCATCTATAGATTTCAGACTCTGCTGAGTTCTTTGGTTTAGAATGAATTCGTTTGTTTTTTTGTCAAATTATCATCCTATAATATATCAGCTACATTGTTTGCCGTAAGAAAATAATCGAGAATTAGTTAGTTGCGGAGGGAAATTCTTGATGCTTTTGAGCTTCTAAGAAATGATGTCAAATTAAATGGTTGTATTGTAGTGCCGTGAAAGATACAAGCTTAAAAACTGTAGCAGGACAGATACTTACTATGATGCCCTTCTTTGTAACTGCAGCACCCTCCAGGCCTCCAGAGAGCGTTCACTTGGTCTCTGATATGGAGCGCAGTATTGTTGTCAACATTACTCCACCTGCTATTCAGTACCGTAATGGAGCCCTTAAGGGTTACATTGTGTATTACAGTGTGACGTCAGATGATGAGTCTACCCTGTATAACACCACTACTGCAAGCACGGTTAAAAGAATTAGTGATCTGCGGGTGTACACTGAGTATACAGTATGGGTGTCGGCCTTTACTCGTGCAGGTACTGGACCGAAGAGTGAAGGCTCAAAGATGATGACACAGGAATCAGGTTTGTAATGAGCTCTGAATCAGTGACGAAATAGTGACCTAATGTTGACAAAAACAATGACAATGACATAGGGTGCTCATTAGCAGGAGGAATCTGAGAACGGATGCCGTTGTGTTTGACTAAAAGCATTTACCTGTGAGAACCACCTGATGATGAAGATCATAATGATAATGATCTTGATGATAATGATCATGGTTGTGGTGACGCAGGCACAGTTCAAGACAAGATTCAAAAGTGCATTTGGATTTTGATACGCGCTCTCCCTTTTCGTTAAAACTTTTTCACAGCTAATCAATGTGGCTCACTTTTTGTTTTATTGAGGATAGGTTGTTATCTGAAACATTTCTTGTCAAGTTACAAATTTACTACTAAACCCTCTAATTTCTAGCATCTCATATAGTCTGCATTCTTTAAATTGCCGTGTGTTAATGTACATTATAAAATAAAGCTAATATAAAGCGCTCTCTGATTGGCTTTTCCGCATTGTTTGTATTCTCAATAAAACCACAGTGTGGTTTTGTCTTATTTTTACTCGTTTCTGCTGGTTCTATTATATAATATTTTATTTAAGCATTAGAGCACAACTTTCTATGACTTTATCGGCGAAATAGAGCAGGCGTGATGTTGGGAGAGAGACGAGAACGTTGTAAAATCACAAGCCGCAGGCGCCTTTTATGATAGAGCAAAACAAGCGGCAAAACAAGCAAGAGAAAACCATGAATTAATGCGGGACTTAACCTAAAAAAATCTTTTTCTTCAAATAAAAACTCAATCGGTGTAATAAAGCATAGGTTTGAATGGCTTATATTAAAATATTAAATAGATAACTTTATCATTTATATAGCGCCCTTTCCGTATATATATGATCAAAGGCGCTTTACAGTGATCAGTACAAGGTTTGACAGTTGAGGGTCTTAGATAGTCCGCTAGAGCGGCTCACATATAATATCATCAAGAAATGCCCTCAGAAGAACAGACAGACCACAACACCGGGATCACTACCCTACTCTTTTCGACAAGTGCGTGGGCTCTTTTAAGTCCCTCGACAGAGTGATCGAGAGACTGGACCTACGGTTTAATGTCCTTATCCGAGAAGACGCAAAAGTCTAACCATTTGCAGATGTTAGAGCTAAGGCAGCAGTTTCTCCTCAATTACTTTAAGACCCTTAGTGGTGGTCCAGCCAGTAATCGAACCTGAGACCCCCCGCACAGCAGACTGGCACCTTACCAAGATTAGGCTAACCAGACGGCGGTTGCTCACAACATCATGCCTTACGATAGGCCTGTCTTTCTCATGAGGCACGAGAACTAGGATATAAATAGCCGTTTGATTTTCAAGTCCCTTTTCCTTCCCAAAGTTCTCTCGAAAAGCTGCTTGCTTCTTCAACAATTTCAAAACATTTTTCAGCCAAATTCAGGGGTAGAATTTAATACTATTATAAATTATTATTAATATTATTATTATTATTAGATCATAAAGTATGTTGTATCTCCTGTAACGCTCCCTTTTCTCTCTATATCACTCCTTTATATTTTTTGTCGTTTTAACGCCTCTGCTTCATAGCTCCCCATTCGCCCAAGTCTCCCCTTCGTTCTTTCCTCCTGTCATTCCCCATACAATCCGTTATTCATCTTTTCTTTTGTACATCTCAGATTTTCGCGTAATTACTAACATAGTCATAGATATTTTAATAATGCTCCTTGATCACTTGTGTTTTAAAGGTTTACAGACCATTCACAACATGTGCAAGACGTTGTACTTCAACTGATTACTCAACTTATTTTGACCGACATCGATATTCCATTGAGGAGCAATATTACCCCAAGCGTGCAGTTCCATGAAGAAAAACGTGTGCGAAGGAACTCTGGGAAATTTCTTAGATCTAGTCCTTCGAGGAGTGACAGCGGATTTTCAACGGGAGGTCATTTTTCAAGCTGTTCAAAATCTAGTCGACAAAAAGCAAATACCTCAATGAAAAACAGAATCGTTTCTTGGAGTTGCTTATCACAGTACTGCCTTTTGCTGTTGACATCTGATGACGCCACTGCTTTAAGAGTAGTGACCTCTTTGGAGCCACTTGTCAACTTGGGGTCGCCTTGCATCCGTGTTGCTTTATTTCGTCACATCATCTTGCCACTCATTATGCGATTTAAATCGAAGGAAGAAGAAAACTCCAGAAACAAAGATGAGACTGAAGATTTCGTGTTCTACAATATACGTCATCTTCCTGCAGGTAAGTTTACTTAGCACTTGACACGTGCACGAGGGTGGGACAAAGAAAGAAATCCTCG
Organism: Zoanthus sanctaehelenae; assembly: GCA_028564885.2. NCBI lineage: Eukaryota > Metazoa > Cnidaria > Anthozoa > Zoantharia > Zoanthidae > Zoanthus > Zoanthus sanctaehelenae. Next base: position 8,583 of record JAOTRI020018959.1, on the reverse strand, counting down.
ACACGTTTAAATCATGATCAGTGTCGTTTTGTAAGCTGGTAAATGGGGATATGAATCACGTTTTTCAAAAAATTAAAAAAAAAACCGTTTCACACGCTTTTCTCGTTTCACAAATTATCAAACAAAATAATCACGTTTCACGGGCTACCTCGAAATCACGTTTCTCGGGAATTTGATGCTCAATTTACGTTTCTCGGTCAATGAAAACGGCCCAATCTCGTTTTTTGAGATAATTCTTTACTACCCTGGTTTTATATTAGATGAAATAGATATAACTTTGCATAATTATAACTTTTTAACAACATTTTTTAAACTAACCATTAGTGTTTCTAGTGCAATGGAAAATGTCTAGTAGTTCTCAACTTTATTTCACAAGTTGGGGACTGAGAGTCAATTTAGGTTGAAAAACCAGCTGACCATGACAAATTCCTCAAATTTTCTATTAGTAACAAATCTTAGTTCACGTGCCCGGCTTAATTTCTGAGGGGAATGTCGACAATAAATCTGTGAAAAGTGCTATGACTGTTTATATATATTATTTATATTACTAAATAATTCATATGTAAATCGTTTTCAGAAACAGATGCAGTTGATGTCTCAAAAGAAGGTTTAGAGTTGAATACCAACACAGACTGTATTTCATTTACACTTTTGAAAGATGACAATAAGGTATCTTACGCCGTCCTCAAGAAGTGTGTAACTTTTCTTCCCCGTGTACTGTCTGTCAAAAGATCACATTCGTTTTTTTGTAAGTGCGGTGGATTTCATCAACTTCGAACGCTTTTTGCTGTAACAGAGTTACAGCAGTCTGTCGTGAAAGTGTTTGAGTTTTTGTCATCTCTTGAAAATGATTTTCAAAAAGGAGTTGGATTTGACAAAGTTGAGGGCGAAAGTTCATGTAGAGGTCTTGATTCGGACAGTCAAGAAGACGAAGATGAAGAAAATACAGAAAATGAAGGGCTTGCCACAAAATATTTTATTCGTCTCTTGCAGCTTTCAGCAAAATACCTCCATAACTTTACCAAAGTTGAAAGTTCGGATGAAAAGTCGCCGTTATCGAGTGCATCTTCTGAAAGAACTGAACGGAGAGGTCTATCTCTTTCAGTACATCTGTGGAAAACTTGCTTACACCTGATCGTTAGTAATGAATTGTTTGGCGAAATGTTTTGCACTGAAGGTGGTTTATCGTGTAGCTATTCCTTGATGACCTCCTTACAAGAGTATCTTCGACGCTTTTTGACTGATGAATGGTTTGGAGAAAACAAAGAGGTACTCTTGGAAAAAACTGAGTTGAAAGAAATCGTGAGACTGTATGAGGTCTTGTTAGCACTTTGCATAAGGTTCGTCGTCGCCATGGACATCAGGATGAAAGAGAAGGTGCGAGTTGTATAAATAAAGCATTTCTTGTCAATACTTGAAAATTGAAACATGTTCTGCGTGCTTTCAAAGCCAGGTGAAAACCAACACGAAAGTTTGAAAGAATTCGAAATCAGATGATTGAAAACTTTACGCAGTTGAGGGTTTTCTCCAGCTCAAGAATTTTGACTTTTTCGCCGTTCTCACCAGGCTATGGAGACATTGAGGATATTACATGGCCGCGCCGAAATACGAATTTTATCTTCTCCTGCTGAAGTACCTCTCTTCAGCACGAGAAGATAAAATTCGTATCCCCTGATAAATTAAGCATTTTTTAAATCATGAAAAGTTTAACGTTCAGTATTCGCACGGTCTTCCCAGTTAGTGACTGGTAAATCGAAATCAGTTAATCGATTTTGATCAATTGTAGGCACCGCTTTTGAAAGTGAACGAAGCTTGCTTGTAACTAACTATAATTATTCATTTTTCATACACTGTACACATTCTGATTTTCTTATTGGCTAATTTGAACCACGTAATACCGGGGAAACAACAATTTTGAGGACATTTTCTTAGTGTATTCATTTTAAAATAATCATATTTTTGTATTTTCGGATATATTTTGTGAAAAACTGCTTAATTTTTAGTCACATATAAAAAGTTTTAAAATCAATATTTTTTCGAGTTAAATTTGGTACATTTAGAGTTTAAATGCAGGCGTTTTCATTATGCATTGTATTAATACAAAAATATTAATAATATTTAATAATACACACTTAATAACAACTCGCCGTAGGGGCTTTTCAGTGTCATGTTAAAATCCTCCCTCTTCCTCAGTTAAGAATCCCAACTGGTAGGAGGCAAACCAGTTGGCTATTTACAAAGCGTGGTAAATTTGTCCCTGGGATCACCGAGGAAAAATTCATCCAGTGGTTAGAGTCGAGGAATCGAACCCGGGTCTTCCCCGTCCAAAGCCCCAACTCTAACCAATATGCCACGCTGCCTCCTCAGGCAGAAACTGGTGTCTCCTCAAACGAGGTCCGAGTAAGTCCCATTTCTTTCGTAATTATAGAACAAAACAAGAGTTTCGCTCTATATATTTTAAAGATTAAAAGATAAACCGCGTATAATAAACAAAGGCAAGTTTCGCCACGTACATTTATAAACATAAATAAAGCTTTGGCATGATTCCAGTGAATAACGATGATGCATATTAAGTATTTCAAATAAAATAATTCTGCAGTTATTAACTTTAGAATAATTCCTGTACACGAAGTCTTTTTCGCAGTTTTGAAATTTAAATTCAAACTTTAAATTCATTTTTTGAATCAGGTAATCTTCGCTTCAACATTTTGCTTGGATAATGGTATTGATGATACACAAACGCTTCATCACGTAGGAAAAACTTGACCCGGAGATAAAATAAACATTATTACTCTCTGAAGCAAGCTTTCACAAAAGGGCAGGTCACTACTTGTACAATCAGCCAGCTTATTCAATAAATAAGAAAGGCGTTCGCTACAAGAACACGTTAGTTCCTTTTGACTTTAAATGTATTTTTTCTTAAATATATTTTCTTTATGGACTTTTATAAAGAAGGAAATACCATTCCCTGGAAATAACTTATACATCCGAGTTAACCAATATTTTGAATGCGACTAATTATAAAATTCCCAGAAGTCCACGCGAGATTTTGAGTGCTGCATACATATAAATATATGAAGCTTCCGTCTGTTCATATCTTGTCAACTCCTGAAGATTACTTCGAAAGATCATAATGGAACTCTTTTTGAAGCTTCAAGTTTTGGCCACCTTTCTTACTATGGCTAAAGGCTTCTGTGGTATGTAATTAAAAAAGCTCGTTTCTTGCAGCTAGTATCAATTATAATAATTACTCAGTCTAGTATTACTTTATAAGATGTGAGTGCAGATGTATCCTCGAGACAAAAGCATTGACAACTGATATTTGGTGGCTGTAACTGATGTAAAGTGAGTTTGTTAGATGCTAAGAATGGAGCGTATTTTGAACAAAGTATTTAAACAAAAGGATTTCAGAACTAAGTAGTAGTATATAGGTCTTAGATACCAACTGAATTTTCTTTATACTTGTTGAGCTATTGATATATTGATTATAAACACTGATAAGGAACTTGAACACAAAACTTTATCAAACATCTGGCTATATAGACGGTCAGTATATTATTGGCCCGAAAAGTATAACATGGAAGATAATATGGAGTTAATTATTTGTCTTCGAGTGATGCATGGAATGATTGATCTTTCACTAGTGAGTGCACAGAGTAAAGGAAGAAAGTGATGTGAATGCTTTACGCTATAAGGTGAAAAAAGATGTGTTTTATACATATAATAATAAGTTTTCGAAGAAGATAAAAATAGATGTTACATCTATACAAAGACAAATTAAACTTTTTTTTTTTAACTTCTTTCAGGAGACAGAAAACTAAATGGCGATTTATCTCGGGCAGCAGTGAAAGGAGGAGAATGGCTGAGAAAGCAAATGGGCGATGACGGAGTTTTGCCATTGGGCCACTCCAGTGCGTACGCGTTTCACGCCCTTCGTCTTGTTGGTTATTCTGTGCCAAAAGTATCAAAACTTGGAGCCGAACACCTCCAAAATGAAATTGGCAAGACCGGTATAGATAACATCTCTGGTGGAAGACTGGCACACTACATTCTAGGCGTGATGTCTGCCTGTGAAGACCCGAGAGATTTCAACAAGAAAAACTTGGTTGCTGCTCTTAAAGGGAAAATGTCAAGTTATGGAACTGTCGGTGGCTTCAATCATCCGTTTCAGCTTGGACTCGCCCTACTTGCTTTTTGTACGAGCGGCGAAAAAGTTGACATCAAAGATGTAAGGTTTTTAGTTGAGAAACTGAGCATTTCCGATTATTCAGTACATAGTATTGATACTTTGTCTTTGGCAACAGTGGCGCTTTCTTGCATAAAAAATAAGCAAGCAAACAGCAGAGAAGAGCAGATAGAGTTGGGTGGGCATGTCAACTGTGCCACGTACAAGTTGAAAGCTTTCCAGCAACTAAGAAATGGAACGTTTGGCAATGAAGCAACAACCTCCTTAGCGGTTCAGGTAAGAGGCACTTTATGATTTTAGCTGTGAGTTGTACTAAGTACCGTCCCGTAGGGATTCGATTTGGTTTCGGTTAGCCAGACACTCGTTCACATGTTTACCGAGTTCTGCTGTGCTATTGGCTGAGCCCAAAGCCCAAGTCATTATCTCAGGAACTATCACGGACTAATTTTTGTTCTTTTTATGTATCAACGGAGGTTTTCATGAAAAATTTCACTCGGGATTTATTAGTTAGACTTACAAAACGAATTCACGAGGGCTAAACGTTTAATACTCATGAGGAAAACCTCGTCTATCAATAGCCATAGAAAGAAAATGTGAAGGTTTCCCATATCAAATTAAATTTCCATTTAGAAATGCAAGGTTCATATTGCTATTTTTCATCTATAAATCCTTTTAATAACAAAAGTGACAGTGAACAGCATACACAAAACAACTTTACTAGGTCAGTGGCACCGTTAAGTCACGGAATTTTAAAACACGAGCTTTCATTTATATATATTCGTTTACGACTTCTTAAGTTAGTTTTTTTAGGTTCTTGAGTCTACTGATCATTCGCAGACCAGTAGACACCAAGACGGAAAACACGTTTTTTAACTTGTTGATATACAATCGCTAATAAAAGATCTGTGAGGCCGAAAAGAGTCACTCAGACGCATTCCGACCAATCACATGTGAAATATCAGCTAGCGACCCACGTGTGCTATATCGCGTTGCCAAGGAGTTGTTCACGCGTTCAATTTTGACCAGTCTCAAAAGAAATCGCACGAAGGATTCACGTGCTTAAAGTGTATGGGTTCGTTAAGCTTGTGTTTTCCACAACGTTGTTCGAGTACTCTTTAGACAAATAAATCAACCCACAACGCAAACTTCTTGTTGCAGTTTTCTCAACATAAAAGCACATGCAGCAAAAAGACAGTGGACTAACATGTAGGTATTGCGTACCTTCGGCTAGCCATTGCCACGGTAAAACAAGACCTACATCAATGAAGTCTAGAATAAGGAAATGAAGGGTAGATCTCAAAAAGGTTCCGGCCGGGGCATGTTTTCCACCCAAAAAGAATTAAGTCTGAAAAATCATTGCTCAAAATCAATAAAAAAAATCATGGTCGCATTTTTGCGACTGTTTGTAAAATTTTAGGCGCAAAATTAAAAAATGTTGAAAAGTAGTTGTAAGGTAGTGACTTCTGGGTCCAGTTGTTCAAAAGCCAATTAGCACTAACCCAGGGTTAAATGTTTACCCCATGGTCTTGTTTACAATCCTACGAGGAAAGATTTTAGCTGCTATTTTGGGATTAACAAGACTTTTCGTTGAAAAATGTAAAAAGTATTTATAAATAGCCCTTTATCTTTTATTAGAGAGGAAATTTCTGTTTGAATTTTCGCTTAAACCAGGGTTAAACTTAACCAGCCTTTGAACAACTGGGCCCAGGTGGACACTTTTTTATTAACTGTCGGAGATGTAGAATGGTCGCGATATTGCGGCTGCTGTTGAAGCTTTAGTCGCAAACGGAAAAATAGTCGCAAGTGCAACCGTATCGGTCGCAATTTCGAGCACTGACAATGAGCCTGCGTACAAAATTGTAGCTACAAGCGCTTAAAAACTCCTTTCGTTTATGATGTTTACAAAATGCTTGATGAGTTTCCCGCATATGTTCAATATACTGTATAATACTGTATAGTTCATTAGACTTTGATAATGAAAATGATAGTAGTGGCACCCATTAAGAGAAAGTGGCACTCCATTTGAGCTAATATTTGGCTTACAGTTATAATTGAAATAACGTTTGATTACAGGCTCTTCTGGCTGCAGGTGTTGATTGGAAGGAGTGGAACTGTTCAGCAACCATGAAAACGTTATTAGCTATGCAAGATGAACGTGGGGCCTTCGCAAACGTACTCGGTACAATTCACGCTCTCCCTGCTCTGATTGGCGCTGTGCACTATGACGTCAAAGATTTACTATGCCCCACTAAAGGTGAGGTGTTTGAAAATAGAAGGTTTCATCGATAAACCAAATGATCCAAAAATACGTTAATAACAGCTCTAATAACATTGTTTGTTTGCACTATAGTTTCAATACAGTTTCTTACACAAACAAAACATTCAATGTTAAAGAGATCATCCGTGTCAGTAAGACCAGCCAGAGGATCAAAAGCTAAGGATCAAAGAGTGTCGTCATAGAGTTTTGTGCCACCACAGGTAACCCAAGCTCATACACGTATACAATGATAAATCTTTTTTTAGGGAAAAGAGCGAAAAGGTGAATGTGGAAGAATTTTCCTTAACTGGAAGAACTTCTCGGATACAAATGGCCCCAAGTATTCCCAGAAGAAAGAAAGTAACTGTCACAAGAATGTTTTTATTTTTAAATTTTATTTCATGTATGTTCATCGAAGTAAAAGATTTATCATTGTTTACGCACTATGAGCTTGGGTTAACTGTGCTGCAACAGGCCGTCGTTCCATCAGTTGGAAATTAAGTTTTTCTTACGATGTCCGAGAGATTTTTATCTTTCAACGATACAGATGTTGACGAATTTATTTATTTAAGAGGAAGAAAACATAAACACAAAAAAGAATTAAGACCGAATTTAATTTGGCGCTTGTGAACTCTTCATCGTCAAAGAGTACGAAACTCAACGGCTTGAAGAAATACCTCCTCAAGAATTTGATTCGTATTTGAAGAGTCTATTTAAATTTTTAATCATATCATCAGATTGTAAAAGGAATTGCTTTGTAATATAAAACAATTTGCTTTTTGTTTCTAGAACCCGACAAAGGAGAAATAAAGGTAAGGGTTTCTCGTACATTCCATGCCGGTGGTATGTTTTTGTTTGAATTGGAATCTATGTTTTTGTTGGTGTTTTCAAGATGAAAAAACAAAATAAAACACTCTTTTTCTCAATCCGTTCTATCCACCTCTTTCATAAATGGCGATCATTTTAGTATTATTTTTGTATTAATTTGAAACATGACTTTGTCAGGTATTTTGGTATTCCACAACGTACTTTGGCGACTGCTTTCTTCAGGACTGATTTGCAAAATATAATTTGCCTTGGTAGACATGCACTCTCATCGTGGTATTAACTTCTCATCCACATGATAAAATGCATGTGACTTTATAATTCTATTGAAAATAAAACGTCGACCTATGATTGGCTCCGAACAGTATACGAAGAATACACCGAAGATAACCCGAAAAACGAACATTCGCACAACAGGATAAAATCTGAAACGATAATTTGCGATTACGACGGTGTCGCAGGCCAGCAAAAATATTGTAGAAAAACTCGTGTGCAACTTTCTATATCGCGGGATCCGGGAGGCCAAGTCAACCTAAGTTAAAGTTATAAGAAGTGTTAGAAAAGTCAAAACTTTAGTCATAAACTAGACTACAGCTAGTACAAAGAGTAAAATGAATTTTTACTCTTTTACAAACTTCTTGTCTATGTTTTAAAATGGCTTAGATTTGAATGATGCGAATTTCGTCATAGACAGGAGCCCATAAGTAGGAGCGAGAAACTTCCATAATAGACCTATGTCACGGCGTTTTCATGAACTGACTTATTTTAAGATCGCTTTTAGCGAAAAATTTCAATAAGAGTTCCTGTCACATAGAAATCAGACAATTCGTACAAATTAACAGTGACGTTATTGATTAAGTATGGACGCATGTGATTGGTTTGAATTCACGAGAACTAAACTAAAAATAAGTCCGTTCGTAAAAACGCCGTGACACTAAAATATGGAAGTTGCTCGCTCCTACTTATGGACTCCTGTTATAGTAGCACATTAATATATATATATTTATTACATAGATAGGAGTGTTTTACCGTAAAATACGCCACTCGTAGATTTCAAATGAAACTACATCCGGGATACGAGTGACATATTTTCCATATCCTCACTAGTGAAGATATCGCTGACGCCATTGCTATGTTTTCCCGCTCATTTTGGCGCGCGTTGTCAAAACACTAGTCAGTGTTAATCTGGGGCTCGGATTTTTTCCGAGTTCTCCATATCTTAAATATCATTATTTAATTTGATTTGTTTTATGACACTTTCATTGAATCATTTCCGCAATAGTTAATAGTTAATGTTTGAACAGTGAGAGAGTGT
>JAOTRI020018865.1:0-18711 GCA_028564885.2 Zoanthus sanctaehelenae | reverse complement strand
GGTTTAGTAGTGGTGTTATTTTTAAGTGGATGGGTGAACATTGGCTTTGCCTCCAGGTTTTATTTAGTTTGTGCTTTGATAATTGCTATTATAACATAAAATTAAAAGATGTTGTAAAAAATTACACCATCCCTTAGAAAATTTAGAAAAAAAAAGCTGTACGTACCCCACAGAAAATTTTTGAATCCCTTTTAAGTCCCCGAATTTCCTACCGCCCCCTACCGCAGTTGGCTTTGTTTTAAGTAGGGTAATGGGTCCACCGCCAGTCCCTCAAGGCGCACTTCAAAATGCAGGTGAGTGCCATCCTCCCCGCCACGCGTTACTCCCGAATTCCCCACCGCCCCAATCACTTTCCCACGCGGCACTGCCTCCCCCTTCCGCACCGCAATTCGCTCTAAATGCGCATACCGCGTTACCACCCCCTCTCCATGCGCTAAGTCCACCACCTTGCCATACCCCCGCCGCTCGCCAGCAAAAAGCACTCGCCCCTTCCAAGCCGCATACACCGCCGCCCCCTTCTTTTCATCCAGGTCAATGCCTTCATGAAACCCACTGCCGCGCGGCCCGAAAAATGAAGTTACTTCGAAAGTGTCTAACGGCTGCCTTACTAAAGGAAGCCTCGCCAAGGGAAGCTTCGTAGAGGGAAGCTGCGCTGCCACCTCCCCCTTTTTACCCACCGTAGCAGCCTGACCTGCCGCCGAGCGCGCCGCACCGCCCCCCTCAGCAGTACTTCCACCGGCACCTCCATGCTGCACTCCGCCAGCGATAAGGCCCAGCAACGCATAAAGGCCAAAAATGCCAAAGCCAATCCACACGCTCGTAAGAATCACTACAGAGTCGGGCGCCACTTTTTGCTTAAAAAAAATCTGCTTGAAACGCTTAATAACGCCTAATGCAGCTGCGTTACATCCCGCGGATTAATAGGTTTGTTGTTTTTCCAAATTTCAAAGTGCAGATGCGCCCCAGTGGAAGCCCCCGTGTTGCCCACCTTGCCAATTTCCTGCGAAGCAGCCACTTTAGCGCCGCTCTTAACTAAAATTGCACTTAAATGCGCATACTTAGACACATAGCCTTTAGCGTGCTTTATGATTATGATGAAGCCATAGCGCCCCTGGCGGCCCGCATAGGTAACCCCCCCCCCCTTAGCAGCATACACCGGAGTGCCAACTAAGGCCCCAAGGTCAATTCCCTTGTGAAAACTGCGCCGCTTAGTAAGTGGGTGAAGGCGCATGCCGTAAAGCGAAGTGATGCGCACTGCTTTTATGGGCTTTAGAAACTCGGCCCCTAAAAATTCCAGCCGCTCTTCCAAATTAAAATTGACCCCCGGCAGAAAGAAGCGGGAGTGCTTCGCTTGCCTACCGCCGCTGGTAAAAAAAAATAGCTTGGCTTGCTGCTCGGGTGAAAGCTGGTAACGCGCCGCAGCCTCTGTAGCAGTAAGCGGCACTTCGGCCTCTACCAAAAGCCCGTCTAACACCGGTAGCTTGATCTTAGCGCCCGGTTGTATCACATGCACTCTAAGGTTGGGGTTAAAGGAAACTAAGGTGTCTATGTTTAAGCTAAACTTTTTCGCCAGATCCCAAAGGGTGTCGCCAGGTTTTACGGTGTAGCTGCGCAGGGGCAGCTGAGCGGTGAACGGTTGCTCTGCAGCCGCTGCGGGAGCAGAAAAAAGCTGCAGCACCCCACTTTGAGGCTCGAAGTGTTGCCGATAAAAATTTTTTAGCGGGGTGGCTGGGGGGCGGGAAGACCCGCCGATTAAAAAAAAGAAAGCCAGCAGCGATAAAAAGAAAAAAAGTGGCGAGGTTTGTTTCATCTGCTTGTAAAAAGCGCGCGTTCGAGAAGATTCGAACTTCCGACCTTCAGGACCGCAACCTGATGCTCTATCCAGCTGAGCTACGAACGCTTGGTAGTTATTGTCTTCAAACCCCTAAACTAATTTTTTTCGCTTCGTTTTTCGCCTTGTCAAAAGGTATTCCTTACTATACCATACCTTTTTAGTGTGCAGCAGAAAGAATTAAGCAACCGCAAAGCCAGTTTTACTTACAGCAGTAGCTAGGTTTATTTCTCTTAAAGCTCAAAACGCTAACAGCTTTCTGCAAGCCGCCGCCGCTCCAAACCCATTGTCTATGTTCACCGTAACAATTCCCGGAGCGCAGCTGCCTAACATAGCAAGCAGCGCCGTAATTCCCCCCAAGTGCGCCCCATAGCCCACACTAGTAGGCACTGCAATCACTAAACTTCTCACTAACCCTGCTACCACCGAAGGCAAGGCGCCTTCCATCCCCGCTACCACAATCAAAATTTTTAATTGCCTTATTTTTTCTAACACATTCGCCAGTCTACTAAGCCCGGCTACGCCCACATCGTAAAACCGCTGGGCTTTAATTCCCAGGAACTGCAGTGAAAGACAAGCTTCTTCCGCCACCGGTAAGTCGCTACTGCCAGCCGTTAATACTCCAACGCTCTGCTCTAACTCCGCTTTTTTTTTCTCCTTTACGCTGCTGGGGTAGATTAGTTTTGCGGTTTCGTCGTAGTGAAACAGGCCGGGCGCTAAAGCGGTTAGCTCGTGCCAGACGGTTTCTGCTGTTTTAGTGATTAGCACTCGCCTAACTCCACTGCGCAGCAGTGCTTCTACCTGCGCCTTCACTTGCGCCTTACTCTTTCCTAAGCCAAAAATCACTTCCTCAACTCCGGTGCGCTGGGCTCGCTTTAAGTCTAGCGTAAAGCCGTCTCCCCGTAGCAATTCGTCTTGCAGTGGGAAGTGGCCTGGCAGCAGTTTTTGTAGCGCTTGTTGGGTGGCTTCCAGGCTGCTCTCTCCCGCCTTAAACGCCGAGAGGATTTTTGCTACTTCGTCCTGCTGGCTCAAGAACCCTATTTTAAGCGTAGAGCGGAAACTGACGCGTTAGCGCTGAAACTTCGCTTTTAATTTTCAAAAGCAGTGCTTCGTCTTCAAGGCCGCGCGCCACTCTGTCAATCCACTCAGCAATCTGTTCCATTTCCTCTTTCCCCATTCCTCGAGTGGTTACCGCCGGAGTGCCAATGCGAATGCCGCTGGTAACGAACGGAGAAGCTGGGTCGTTAGGCACGGCATTTTTGTTTAGGGTTAAGCCCGCTTGGTCTAAAGCTCGCTCCATTGCTTTTCCGGTAAGCCCTTTATTTATTAAATCTACCAGCATAAGATGGTTTTCGGTGCCGCCGCTAATCAGCTTAAAGTCTCGCGCCAGTAACGCCGCAGCTAAAGTCTTAGCATTCTCTAACACTCGTTCTTGGTAGGCCTTAAACTCTGGCGTTAACGCTTCCTTAAAAGCCACCGCCTTAGCCACCACGGCGTGCATTAGGGGTCCGCCTTGGACGCCGGGGAAAATTAAAGAATTCACCCGTCTTGCTCGTTCCTTAGTGGTTAAAATTAAACCGCCGCGCGGCCCTCTAAGGGTTTTGTGGGTGGTGGTGGTTACATAGTGTGCGTGTGGCACTGGAGAAGGATGCGCTCCGGTTGCCACCAGCCCGGCAATATGCGCCATGTCCACTAAGAGCAGGGCGCCTACTTCATCGGCAATGGCTCTAAAGGCTTTGAAATCGATAATGCGAGGATAGGCGCTGGCGCCGGCTATAATCATTTTTGGACGCACCGTCCGTGCCTGCTCCCGCACGCCTTCGTAGTCTAAGAGGCCGCTGTCCGCCTTAATGCCATAAAAGTGCGCTTCAAACAGCTTGCCGCTCACATTCACTGGCGAACCATGGGTGAGGTGTCCGCCTTGCGATAAGTCCATTCCTAAAATTTTATCTCCAGGTTTCAGCTCGGCGAGATAGACGGCTAAATTCGCTTGACTGCCGGAATGGGGCTGCACATTAGCGTGTTCTGCACCAAAGAGCTCTTTAGCGCGTTCAATTGCCAGCTGTTCCACTTCGTCCATATTTTCACAGCCGCCATAGTAGCGCTTTTTGGGGTAGCCTTCGGCGTACTTGTTGGTGAAGACGCTGCCTTGCAGCTGCATGATGAGTTTGGAAGCAGCATTCTCAGAGGCGATGAGCTCGATGTTCTCTTCTTGGCGTTTTTCTTCTTGCCTTAAAATGCGGTGCACCGCGGGGTCGAAAGCGGCCAGGGTTTCTTTGGTGAGTGAATTAATTTTTTTTGTCTGCAGCATAGGGTTTCTCTTTATTTTTTTTTTGATGATGGGTTGATGAGGGAATAATATCAATTATAGTATCTCTCTTTTTTTTGTCAAGTAGAAGTTTTTTGAAGAAAATTTTATAATTTATCCTGGTTTTTCTCCTCTTTAAGAAAAATTTATGCACCAACACAAAAAATGCGCCAGTTTTAATTAAAAAAGCGGTTTTCCTTTTCCTTGTTGTAATTCTTTTTTTGCTATGCGGTATTTTTTAATTTTCATAAAGGTCGGCGGGGTGTTAAAGGTTTTTCCGTCTATTATTTCACTCGCAGTGATTATTTGAATTTTATCGAAAGCTTGGGGAGGCACTAAATCTTCAAGCTGATATTTAAAAACACCTTTTTTCTTAGCAGACTCTTCCATGCCTTCGGTCGGCTCTCTATCTAAAATCAGCCCTCCCATAAAAGCCTTTTGTTGTTGCATAGTTCCCTTTAATTCTCTTATCATTGAGGGGTTAGCCTGCTCTCCTGTTTTAACGGAAAACACCATTTTCCCCCATTGGTCTTTTCCTTTTTTATCCATTCGTAAATGAATTTGCATCTCTCCATCCACTCCTCCATCACCGCTTTTTTTGGGATTAGGAAAACCTCCCACCTTGTCAATCAGCCAGTTCTGCTTTTCATAGGGGTTTAATCGATTGTACTCTGCCAGCGTTTCAGGGCTTCCTTCTATCAAAGCATAATTGGTCTCGTTAAGGTCTTTTAGCCTTGCCTTTATCTCTTCTACTGCGTTCCCGCTTATGTCGCAGCCAATCTAGCGGCGCTTTTTAAGGGTAGCACTCGCTAAGGTAGTGCCGCAACCGCAGAACGGGTCAAACACCTGCCCGTCCGGCGGGCAGCTAGCGTCTACAATGCGGTCTAACAAAGCCCTAGGCTTCTGAGTGGCGTATCCTCTTCTTTCTTTTTTCCCATATCTTCCTGTGAGTGGGGGAATATCAATCCACCAATCATTTGGTATTTTTCCTTCATCTTTATAGTAAACATAATCTTTCCCATTAGCCCTTCTTATTCGATACTCTCTTCCGTGTTCATTTTTTAAATTAAAAGGAGTTACAGACTTAGGAGAAATTAGTTCATAAGGTATTTTTACTTTCTCAGTGTTAAAATACTTTTCTTTAATTGATTTACTATAAAAAAATATAGTATCGTGTTTTTTACCATAATTATTTTTAGATTTGCCCCCTTGTCCGTAGCACCATACAATTTCATTAACAAAATTTTCTCTACCAAAAATACCATCCATAATTATTTTCATGTAGTGCGATTGCTTCGGGTCGCAGTGAAAATAAATACTCCCCGTTTCTTTCAGCACCTTCTTCAACAACAAAAGCCGCTCCGTCATGTAAAGCAAATAGGTAATGGTCTCCGTTTCTTTTTTAGTCTTCTTCTCCGGGTCTGCTGTTATCGGCAGGGCCCAAAACTTTAAAAACTGCTTCACTAAGTCCGATAAATCCTCACTCTCCTCTATCGCCTCCTTAAAATCAAAAAGCATCTGCCTATTCCCCGTCGTCATCGACCACATGTCATGAAACGCCTTCTCCTGCGCAGTACCCCCGGATGACTTAAAAATCAAGTTATACACCCGATTACTACTAAACGGCGGGTCAAGGTAAATCAAATCTACCTTAATATTGTTTTCTATCAAATGCTTAATCGCTTTTTTACAGTCCGCCCGGTAGAGTAGATTAACCCCCTGCGGCACCGGTCGATTGATAGAATGCGGTTTATTTTTCACTCTTCCGCTTCTTAGATGCTTTGCCAGCAGACTCTTTCTTTTTTGCCGTCTTCTTGTTTGCTTCGGCAATCACTCTATCCATAAAATCGTTAATAGAAAGTGGGATAAAGTATTTTTTAGCTTTCTTAACCATGAGTTAATTGCTTATAGCTGAGCGGCGCTTCTATGTTTCTAAAGAAATTATCAAAGCTTTTATTCCTTTTATTAAACCTAAAACAATACTCGTTTAAGTAGCGCTGAAGATGCTTGCGGCTCATGTAGTGATAGACCCCCACATAGCCCCGCTTAAAAATGCTCCAGAAGTTCTCTATGTTGTTGGTGTGAATTACCCGCTCCCGCACATACTCTCCCTTGCTGTGATTAGCGGTAAAATGAGCGTAGCGCTTTTTTAAGCTGCGGTAATTTCTAAACTCATCCGTTACGATATTACTACCTTCTGCTACCTTTGGAAACACTGTTTTTTCTATCGTTTTAAGCTTGGTGTCTTTCACTTGCTCCGCTATCACTTGCTTACTACCCACCTCATCTTCACGCTTGATAATCCCTATCACCGGCTCTTTTGTTAGCGTGCTTCTGCCCTGCGTGCCTTTTACCCGCTTATGAGAATGCTTGTTTTTTTCCTTCCCACCTACATAAGTCTCATCCACTTCAATATCACCAGATAAAACAACAAATTTCTCCGCCGCTACTTGCCTTAGCCTATGGAGCATAAACCATGCGGTTTTCTGAGTAATTTTTAGCTGCTTAGCCAATTGGATGCTGGAAATGCCCTTACTGCTGTTACTTAGCAAGTAATACGCTAAAAACCAGGTCTGCAGCCCGATCTTAGTGCCTTCAAAAATAGTGTTGGTAATGGCACTAAACCTCTTTTTACACTTACCACACTTAAACCTTTGACACTTTGAAGTAGTTTTTATTTGATAAGCCTTCTCGTTCCTGCAATAAACACAGCTTACTTGACTACCAAACCGCTTTTTTAGTAAATACTGCTCGCAAGCTTTATCATCTTTGAATACTTTTAAAAACTCTATTATGCTAACCATTTTTTTCACTCTCAATCTTAAATATATTATATTGTACCATTATTTAAGAGAAAGTGTCAAGTTTTTTTTATTTTTTCCTATTTTTTTAAAAAATGGTACCCTTTTGTATGTAGTTACCAAAAATTATGTAAAAGCCAATGCAGGAGATGAAATGGATTGGCATCGATAGCTCTATTCTCGCTATGAACTCAGTGGTTAAAACTTTACGCGAACAGCAGAGGCTTAAGCCGAGCAAAACTTATGAAAGTGAGGGCCTTCCTGTTAGTGAGGCAGACGCTAAAAAGCATGGAAGCAAGACCTGCACCAGTTTCAAAACTGGGCGGTGGAACAGGTGAAAGGCTTTTGCACCTCGAAGAAAACCCGCGATAAAAGAATGGACGGCAAGCTTTATTTTCATTCGGCAAACCCTACAGGAAACAACAAAGAAGAAGAACACGGCGCGGCGCTTGGTGGGCTTATCTCTTTTGATGCGCCAAGTGAAGCAATGAAAGAGATAAGCCCACCAGGAAAGGTTCCACCTTGCCCCCCTCAAAGTTGTTCCGCTTAAGTGGATAGTTGCCCCTTATTTCTTCAAGGCGCTCCCTTCCTTAAAAATTTCAAATTCTCTTAACCGTTTTTTTAAATGCCTCATTTCAGTGTTAACCGCCAAAAAAAGATACAGCTCCCATTCTGTTTTCTGCCTACCGCTAACGCTGCGTATTATTACGCTGCTCCCCCTTAAAAAGAGCCGCCCCCACCCATTATCCAGTTTTGACAATCCTACTGCTCCTCGCTCTGCTAACTCGTTTAGCTCTTTTTCACTAAGTGCTTTTACTCTTAAGCGATACAACAGTAGCTTGGCCGCATACGACTGCTCGACTACTAAAATAGGCCCTGCCGGTTTTGACATTGCCTTTAACTCTTGTGCTAACCACTGGTTTGATTCCTCTACTCTCTGCTTTCGTTGGTCCTTAAAGAATTGATAGTAGTGTTTTATGCCCGCCTGGTATAAGCCTAAATTCCAAGCACAAGGCCTTAGCGCCGGGCAGTGCTGCAGTACGAATTCTATTAATCCCTCTTGCTTTTTTATAAACACTAATAAGGCTTTTCCTAACCCATTCCAGCCGCTCGCTCCCGCTCCGAAGCTGCTAAATTCTGACCGTAATAAAACTTCATCCCTCTTAAAGTCACTCATTCCATACCCAAAGGGATGATTTCCTCCTACCATCACTATTGAAAAACCTGTCCTTTCACCGCTTAAATTAGCTTCGTTCACTTCAAACACTGGAAAAGTGCTCCCTAACATTAAGACCGTTAATTGATCTTTCCTGCCTTTGGGAGCTCGCCCCGCTTCTTCTAAATAATGTGCTAGCTCGCTGCGGAAGAGTAAACGCCCTCTAAACCTAAGGCAAAAATGGATCCAATCAAGAGAAGAAATGAAGTAAGGGACATAACCGGCTAAGGCCTTTGAATGATCGTACAACCCTTGTAGCGCGTTCCGTAAGAAATCACCCCCTGATTTTTTATACTCCACTTGCCGATTTCTTTTGCTTAAGAGCCGCTTCGCCTGTGATGCCATGAATTTATCTCCATAGCCAAAACTTTCACACGAAAATCCTACCGAAAAATCAAAATACCGTTTCTCCTTACCCCCTCCCCTATTATTTAACCGGCCGTAAAGAAAATTTCCCTTCTGCCGGTAGAGCCTCACTCTATTAGTCACCTTCAAAATTCACAAACTCCTGCTTCCACTTTTAAGGGCCTCTTGTTGCTGCCACTTAATGGCGCTATTAAATTTTTATCTAGCTCCTCTAAGACGAATGGCGAACGATACTCATTTTCTTTATGCAGTCCGCTTAATGCTAAGCCAGCCATCAAAAATTTTACTAATTTTACTTCCTGGAAATTCGTTTTGAGGTTGAGTAGCAATCCGCTTCTTAAGTGCTCCTCTTCCGCTTGACTGATTAGCGCTAAGCTCGAATTGAAATTCAGTAGCAACACTTCCCCCAATAGCGCCGCTCCTAACAGCTGCACCCCAGCCGCCTGATTCCTTCTTAAAAACAAACTTTTCGGCGCCAGTAAATTCCTATTTATCACCTTGGTAATTTCTGTTTCTCGCGGTACTACCCCCCCCTCCCAAACTAACCGGTACTCCTCTATGCAGTACCTCTCACTTTCCGCTTCGTAAAAGTAAAGAAAATACTTCTTTTCTAAAAACCATTTCTCACTTAATGCTTTTATAAAGGGAAAACTACTAGCGATGATAAGTCCATACAGCGATAAAATTGCTAAGCTCCTTCTGTTCATCTTCTGTTGCTTTATGCTTATGTAAGAATAATAAAGTGATTTGAACCCGCTAACCTTAGCGCTGCGGTATGTTTTTCTGATATATTAATTTGATGGTTTTTATGAGTAGGCTTAATGGCGCTATGATAATTATGAAGACTAAAAACAGCAACACTACAAACCAGTTCCCATACTTTGAATAAAAAGTTAATTCTGAGCGAGGCATAAAATCTACCGTTACTACCCCTTCTTCAAACATCGGTAATTGCTCTCCCGCTACTCCGCTCGGCCCCACTGCGGTGGTTACTCCAGCATTTCCTACTCGTAGCACCACTCGACGATTTTCTATCGCGCGAAAAATCGCAAAGGCATAATGGATCAACTGAGACCGTCTTGAATAACTCCACGCATCATTTGTTATCACCACTAAAAAAGTGGCTCCCTTCAACACAAATGTTCTAGTGAAATTAGCAAAACAATCTTCATAGCACACCAAAGTAGCAAAACTTGCTTTCTCGCCTCCCTTCTGGCGCGCTGGTAAGAAGAAAAGCTGCTTCGTTGGAAAGGGGGTGAAGTTGCTCGCCTGTGCTTCTTCTAACAAGGCTCTTATAAATTCAAAACGTTCTAAGAGCCACTCAAAAGGAAAGTATTCTGCAAATCCTACTAAAAGCATCTTCCCCGCTTTATCCACCACTGCTCCCTTGCTATCTAAAAATAATACCCCATTATAAATTGCATACTGCTTCTGCATCCCCTTACCGCGATTTGCTACTCCCCCAGTCTTTGCATCCTTCGCGCTTCTCACCCCTTCCTGCTTAGCCACTTCGCTCTCTTCTACTGCCGCTTCACTTTCTAAGGCTTCCACCCCTATAGCTTTCTCTTCAAAATCTGAGGCGCCAGAAAGAAAATAAACCTTGGGGTAGGTCTTGCCAAAGGCTCTGAAAAAATTTTGAAACTCCTTCGCTAATGAAACTTGATTGTTCTCGGTGCGGTAGCTGTAATAGTCATTTATGGCCGACTCCGGCCAGATAATTAAGTCTGGCTCCGCTAATCCCGCTTTCAAGGTTAAGGAGGTTAATTTTGTATAGAGTAAATTCTGCGTCATCGCATTCCAATTTGTGTTGAAATCAAACCAAGGCTGCACTAAGCTAGCCCTTAACCCTTCCGCTGGCGTCACTTGTTTTTCCTCATTAAGCACCTTTTCTAATCTGAGGTTCCCATACCATACCAGAGCGGTTATTAAAAGCCCAAGCCAGGTGAAGCGACTGAACATCAACCGCAGCACAGTTAGTTTTTTTCTCTTACTCTGATGCGCTAAATAGTCTGCTAATAAGCCATTGCTCAAGTACAATAAGAACGAAATGCCTAAGTAACCAGTGAACTCGCTTATTTGAATTAGCGGTAGAAAAGTGTATTGACTGTACGCTAAAATTCCATATGGAAATCTTCCAAACCCTAAATTTCTTAAATACTCAAAAAGACAAAAAATTATTGCTAATAAAAACGCATTGTAGATCCCTCCCGCTTTCTTTTTGCTAAAAAATCGATAGACTGCAAACCCTACGCAGTAAAGCACGATTAAATATAATAGCAAGCCTGGAAGCGCTAAGGGATGAAACACTTTTATCCACCAGATCAAGTAGCCATAAAATGTTAGCACAAACGTTACTATCGCTAAATTCCTTTGCCAAAACCCTCCCAGCTCTACTGCTATTAACACTGGCACTAACGCAACGAATGCTAAATAGAAACCATCAAACTCTGGATAACTCAGTAGCATTAACACTCCAGAAAGCAGTCCCATTAATACCCCATGTTTGACGCTAAACTTAGCGCTGAAGCCAGTGTTGCTGCTAACTTTTTTCTTTGTTGCTTTCATTTTGTTACTCCTTGTTTACTCTATTAAATTTAAGAAAGCGCTTTCGGTGAGTAGCTCTATGCCTAACTGCTCTGCTTTCTTTGCTTTACTTCCAGCTTTTTCTCCTATGATTAGATAGTCCAAACTTTTTGATACTGACGCCGCTACCTGCGCTCCTGCTGCTTTTGCTTTTTCCTTAGCGATGTGTCTGGGGATTGACAAACTCCCGCTAAAAAGCACCTTCTTGCCCGATAGCTTTCCACTCTTTTTTCCAGCGCTGAAAGCTATTACCCGTACCCCCCCCCTTAAAAGCGCCGCTATTTCCGCTCTTTCTGTTTCGTCCCATAAAAATTCTACTAATCGCTTCGCTAGGCTCTCTCCAATTCCATCAATTTCTTTTAATTCTTCTTTGGCTAAAAATTGCTCCACCACCACCGCTTTTTCTTCTAAAGCTTTTAAGGCCGATAATACTTCTTCCGCTATCCGTTCACTCACTCGCTGCTTTAAAATTTCTGTTTCAGAAACTTCTGTTTCCGCTGCCACCTTCGCTCTGCTAAGCGCCTGTTTTAGGAAATGACGGCGTAACTCGAATAATTCTATACTAAAGTTTTCACCTTCAAAAAAGCTAGCCGCTAAAGCTGCTTCCTTCACTTTTATTAGCCGGCTTAAAATGAAAAAAGCTCCCTTAGCTCCTCTATCTCCTTCTGCCGCCGCTGATAAACGCTTATTTAGCTCTTTTCTAAAAGCTTCCTCTGCTTCGGCCGATCGCTTTTCCTTTGAAAATTTTTTTAGGGATAGCTGTCTTAACGCTTGCTCGCCTCCCTCGCATAACTTTGAAAAAAATGTTATCTCCTTCCAATACCGCCGTAAAAAGCCCCCCAGCTGCTGCGACAAGACCGCTAATTTTTCTCCATACTGTTCCAGTAACTTCACACTTAACTGTTCCACTAAATTTTTATTAACCTCTGCTCCGAGTAACTCTTTTCCAGTCAGCTCCAATAAGCTGTTTTTCTCTTTCATGAAAATCGCCTTGGCTAAAGCACTAAAAGAATGCCCCCGCACTAACCGTACTAAATCACTCTTCATTAAGAATTCTAAAGAAAAATTTAATCCTTCTGACGCCTTCTTCTCACCTAATCTAAGAAAAGCCGATAAACTAACATACTCTTCCGCCAGTAACTGTGCCGTTTCTCTGCCTAATTCTTTGATGCCAAGCGCGTAGAGAAAACTGGCTAACGGTACTTCTTTTGAACTGGAAATTGCCCCTAAGAAATTCTCTTTCAGTTTTTCTCCCATCCGCTCAAACCCCTCAAAATCCTCCCCCTTTAATTGATAAAAATCACTCGCTCTCTTCAGTTTCCCTTTCTCTACTAGTTTCTCAATCACTCGCTCGCTAATTCCTTCTAAGTTCATGGCTGTTTTTGAAGCAAAATGCACTAGTCGAAGTAGCTGTTTCTTCGGGCAAGCCCTATTTAAACAAAAAATTATCCCTGCTTCTTCTTGCGTTTTGCTTTTCTCTTCTTCTAGCTGGCTACCGCAAGCCGGACACTTTGAGGGAAAAATAAGCTCTCTTTCACTTCCATCTCGCGCCTCTTTTACCACCGTTAATAACTTTGGTATTACCTCTCCAGAGCGAATTATTTTTACTCGATCCCCTAGCTTTAACCCCTTTTCTTCTAATTCTCTTTTGTTATGCAGTGTTACCCGGCTCACCCGTGCCCCGCTTAATTCTACCTCTTCTACTAGCCCCACCGGCGTTATTTGTCCCGTTCTTCCCACTTGAAATTCTACTGCTAAAAGTCGACTTTCTTTTACTTCTGGCGGCAACTTCCACGCCACTGCATAACGCGGCTTGCGACCTGCCACCCCAACCCGCTTTTGTTCCCACCCACTGTCTAACTTTATCACTACCCCGTCAATCTCATAAGGAAAATTAAACCGCTCCTTAGCGGCCCAAGAGAGATAATGTTTTACTGCTTCAATACTCTCCGCTACCTGCGTATGCCCCCCACTTTCAAACCCCAGCTTCGTTAGAAACTGCATAGCACCGCTATGCTTCGCTAACTCACTTAGTCCCGACTGCTTCCAAACCGCTTCCCAGTTTGCTAATTCATAACTAAAAAAATACAGCCTTCGCTCTGCTCCGCTCCGTAACTTTAACTGTCTTAAACTCCCTGCTGCCGCATTACGTGTACTGCTCATTGTAGGCAGTCCTTCCTTTAATAGCCGCTCGTTTAGTACCTTAAAGTCTTTCTTTAATAGCACTGCCTCGCCCCGTACTATCAATTCCGTTGGCGGCGCTTTTTTGTCAACTGCTAACAGACGCGACGGCAGATTTTTTACTTGCCATAAGTTCGCGGTTATGTTCTCTCCCACTTCACCGTCTCCTCGCGTTGCTCCTGCTAATAATTCCCCTTCCTCATAAATCAATTCTAAAGCCAATCCATCAAACTTTAAAGACAATGAGACCGGCCACACTGTTACCCCCATTGCTTCATGTTTCTTAAAAAAATTATCTAACTCTTCTTCACTCATCGCATTCTCTAAAGAATACATCTTGAAGCGATGCGTAAAATTGCTAAACCCCTTCTTCTTTTTGTACCCTACCGCATCTAAAACACTGCTCTCTTCCCTTAAAGCCGGATGCTCTCTGTAAAGCTTACTAAGACGCGCCCTTAAAAGATCGTACTCATAGTCGCTTATCTTAGGGGTATCTTCCCCGTGATACAGCTGGTTGTGGTGCCATAGTTCTTTCTCTAAGGCAAGCACTACTGCTTTTAAGTTCTTTTGATTCAACGCACTCTACACTTTCAATAGCTTTGATTTCAGACCCCTCTTATTTTATTATGTAAATACTAAGCTAACCCCTATTTTGTTCCTCAGTAAAACCTATTTCATAAAAAACGCTAAGCCTTCAAAGATGCCTTCGCTGCCTTTAACCCTCAAAATAAGAGGCTTCAAATTTATCGGCCCCACTTCTTGCTACGCTTTTATGCAGGCAGTGCATCTTTTATGACGACCACCAAATAGAATGCTTCCGGCGCCCCCAAAACAATTAGCCTCGCAGTTCTCTTTAAAGCAAAGCTACCCCGGCGCTGGTTCTTTCTAAAACAAAGCACGCCGTAGGAGCTACCACCCAGCCTACCACCTAAGGCATCCCACCACCCAGCCTGCTATCTAAGGCAGCCGCTTAAAGCGAGAAAAATCTGGCGCCCGTTTCTCTAAAAACGCTTGCTTGCCTTCCTGTGCTTCCTCGCTCATGTAGTATAGCAAAGTGGCATTGCCCGCTAACTCTTGCAGGCCCGCCTGCCCATCGCAGTCTGCATTAAAACTTGCTTTCAAGGTTCTTATCGCTAAAGGAGAATGCTTTAAAATTTCTTGACTCCAGCTTAAGGTTTCTTCTTCTAAAGCAGCTAACCGCACCACCCGGTTCACTAAGCCCATCTCCAAGGCTTCCTGCGCTTTATATTGCCGGCACAGGTACCAAATTTCACGTGCCTTCTTTTGTCCCACTATGCGCGATAGATAACCAGCCCCATAGCCCCCATCAAAAGACCCTACCTTGGGGCCCGTTTGACCAAAAACTGCATTGTCTGCTGCTATTGTTAAGTCGCACACCACATGCAGCACATGCCCTCCGCCAATGGCATATCCTGCCACCATCGCTATTATCACCTTAGGACAACTTCTTATTTCCCTTTGCAGCTCTAACACGTTTAAGCTGCTCATACCACTTTCATCTTCATAGCCGAACCGGGTTCTTATTTTTTGATCGCCGCCAGAACAAAACGCCTGGTCGCCTGCTCCGGTTAAAATTATCACCCCTAGCTCGCTATCCTCCCGCGCGCGCCGCAAGGCCGTTCGCATCTCGTTCACGGTTAACGGACGAAACGCATTACGTCGCTCCGGCCGGTTTATTGTTATTTTGCCAACCCCCTTCGCATTTCCCCCACTGCCTTTTTCAAAACGAATGTCTTTGTAGCTCCCGATTACTTCCCACTTTGCTTCTGCTTTTTTTTGGTCCATTTTTTTTCTCCTTTTTTTCTCTTTAAGGCTTCGGTGGTTTTTTTATAATAATTTGTTCATCCGCTTTACAAAGCTTTCTAAGGCCTGACCCTTTAAGCCCTGGGCGGTTAATAACGCTAAGTCGTACACGTTCTTCGCTAAATTACTACCCTCCTCGCTCTCTCCCGCTTCGCTTAAAAGCCGCTCCAACTTCTTCACCGCCTCGTTCTTTTTGTTCAGAACCAGCTTGTGTTTTCCAAGCCCCGCTATTTCTCCTTCTGCTCCGCCTTGGCGCATCAATTGCGTTAGCTCTTCGAAGCGACGCATCCGCTCATCTACTGTTATTAGGCCGCATAATTCTCCATTAGCCAGCGTCTTTAACTCTACCTCTAAATCCTTCTCCCCTATTTTCTCTTTGAACTTAGAGATAAAAGCTGCTTCTGCTTTTATCTCTTCTCCTGATTTTTCGCTTTTTAAGTTTTCCTTCGGCTGGTTTTTTTGCTCTGTTTCTTCTGCGTCCACCCTAAGCAATTTCACTTGGTACTTGGTTTCTAAATGTTGAATGAAGTGCGCATCTACTGTTGCTTCCAGCACTACCACTGCTTTGCCTTCTGCTTCCGCCTTGGAAATGTACATAAACTCTTTTTCTTTATTGGTGGTGTAGTAGATTACCTTGTCTTTTAATGCCTTGGTTTTCTCTCCACGCTGCGGATACGTTTCATATTCCTCTAAAGTTACATACTTATGGTCCACCGTTTTTAATAAGACTGCTTCTTTGATCTGCTCTGAAAATTTCTCATCGCTGAGCGCCCCTATTTTTATAAACAAATGCAGCGCCTCGTATTGCTTTTCATATTCGGCTCGCTGCTTCTTGAACCGCTCTTTTAGTTTTTCTGCTACTTTCTTCACCACATAACCGGACAACTTTTTCATCTTCGCGTCGATTTGCAGCGCACTTCTGGAGACATTGAGCGGTATGTCCGGACTGTCTAAAACTCCTCTTAGTAGCCCCAAGTAGTTTGGTAGCAGGCCTTCTATGTTGTCTGAAACAAAAACCTGGTTAGAAAATAACTTTATCCCTCCTGGTTTGTTTAAGTCGAAATTTAGTTTTATCTCCGGAAAAAATAGCAGGCCTCTTAGTTTGAAGGGATAGTCTACATTTAAGTGCACTTGAAACAAGGCTGCTCCGGCTAAGGCGTCTTCTGGAAACAGCTGCTGGTAAAATTTCTTATAATCCTCCTCACTTAAATTCTTCTCTTCCTGCATCCAGGGGTTGCTCTCTTCATTGGCGCGCTTGCCGTTCACTTTTATGGCAACCGGTAGAAAGTTAGAGTACTTTTTTACCAGTGTTTTGATGGCTTCTTCAGACAAGTATTTCTCGCTTTCTTGGTTTAGGTGCAGGGTGATGTCGGTACCGGTTTTGCTTCTCTTTCCTGCGCCTAGCTCAAAATCAGTGTCTCCGCTACATTTCCAATGCGCGGCCTTGGCGCCGGGGCGATATGAGAGTGAATCGATCTCTACTAAATCTGCCACCATAAACGCCGAAAAAAAGCCTAACCCAAACCGCCCGATTAATCCTTTGCCTTGGTCTTCTTTCTCGTAGCGTTTCATAAATTCCTCTGCGCCCGAAAAGGCTATTTGATTGATGTATTTTTTTATTTCCGCTCGGTCCATTCCCAGGCCACTGTCTTTTATTTTCAGCGTCTTCTGCTCTTTATTTATTTCTATTTCAATTTCGCCGGCTTTTAGTTCGCCTTGGTATTCGCCTAAGTCGTGTAGGCGCTCTAATTTTTTTATGGCATCGTGTGCATTAGAAATCAGCTCTCTTAAAAATATGTCTTGCTCGCTGTAAAGCCATTTTTTGATGATCGGAAATAAGTTCTTAGTGTTTACCGAAAGTTCTCCTTGCTCTACTCCTGCTGCTTCGGCTGCGTCGTTTTTCATTACTTTTGCTCCTGGTTTTTTTAGTTGCAATTTTTTTGCTCTATGTTTTAAGGTAACCTTTTTTCTCTGCTAAGTCAAATTTTATGTTAAAGTAAGCGTAGCTTACTTACCCCCTACTTACCTTTAAGCCACTAAATAAAACACTAATTTTTACGGAGTAACCTTTATGTCTAATTCAGTTAACGAGCCGGTCAAACAGTCAATCGCTAATCCGGTGGGATGGTTTGAAATTTATGTGCAGGACATGGAAAGAGCTAAAAAATTTTATCAAGCGGTTTTTACCGTGGAGCTGCAGCCGGTTGATATGAATATGCCGGACATGGAAATGTGGATGTTCCCCATGGATCAAAATCGCTCTGGCGCTACTGGGGCGCTCGTTAAGATGAAGGGCGTTGCTTCTGGTGGGGGTGGCACCTTGGTGTATTTTTCTTGTGAGGACTGTGCGGTGCAGCAGCGCTTAGTAGCGGCGCATGGAGGTAAGGTAGTGCATGAGAAATTTTCCATTGGCGATAAGGGGTTTGTGTGTATGGCGCAGGACACAGAAGAAAACCTTATTGGTCTGCATTCCCTTAAATAAATAAGATAAGCTTAAAAAAAGCGGCTAAAAGCAGCTAAAAGCAACTTAGGGCTTGAGGGATAACGATGAGCGGTAAGCGCTACGACCAATTTTTTACCAAAAAAGCAGTTGCCAAGCAGTGTTACGCTGCCTTTAAGCGGGCGATGAAGCAGTGCTGTAGTTGGAGCGAGCGGGAGGTGTATTATTTAGAACCGAGCGCCGGTCTGGGAGATTTTTTTTTTTACTGCCACCGCAAAGGAGCAGCGGAATTGACCTCGACCCCCCTAAGGTTATCCCCCCTAAGACTGACTCTAAGGGTTTGTCCCCTAAGCCTAGAGGGATAGTAAAAAAAGACTTTTTAAAAGATCCGTTTCGCTTTCCTTGCGACTACCCTAAGCCTAAGAGAGTGGTGATTGGCAACCCTCCCTTTGGGCGGCGGGGCGCCACTGCGGGGGCGTTTATTGAAAAGGCTAGCCGCTTGGCAGACACGGTTGCTTTTGTGTTGCCGGTTTTGTTCTGCAAGTACTATGCCCAGCGGAAAATTCCGTCTGACCTGGCGCTTATTTACAATGAAAAGTTGAGGGTGGATAGCTTTTATCTAAAAGGGGGGCGGACCTACTCTGTGAATACTACCTTTCAGATTTGGACGCGGCTACCGTTTGGTGGCGCTGGGGCGGACTTTAGGATTAAAACGCCGCCGCCCACTGGGCATCCGGATCTAAGCCTTTGGCAGTATAACGCCACTCCGGCGGCGGAGCGGGTGTTTGCGCATAAGTTTGATTTTGCGGTGTTGCGGCAGGGTTATGGGGGCTTTAACCATTTTAAGTATGATGAAAGAGAGTGCGACCGGAGAAAGCAGTGGATTTTGTTTAAAGCGCATAGTGACCAAGCTAGAGCAGTTTTGAAAAAAATTGACTTTGCAAGGCTGGCGGAAAAAAACACTACGGCAGCTAAGGGCTTTGGGAAGGCGGATGTGGTTGCTGAATACCTTAGGTTAAAAGCTGAAGGCTAAAAAATGCTATTTTGCTTTTTTTCGCTTGACTTTAAGGCGGGGGGATGGTAGACTTTTATTAAATCACGCGCCACAGCGCCAAAAATTAAAAATACAAACTCATTCAATTTTACAGGAGCAAACCAGAT
>JAOTRI020018772.1:0-18711 GCA_028564885.2 Zoanthus sanctaehelenae | reverse complement strand
CTGTTCACACTATCTATTTTATCTTTGTGTTGTGCTTATCTTATGCTTATGCTATTTCACAAGTGTGAACTAGGCTTTAGAGACCATTGAGTGGGAGCTCGCGCCATACGAAGTGTGCCAAGAAAAACTGTCCACGTAAACAGAAATTTTTTAAAACAAACTGTATCGGCTCTAGGATTGTAAAGAAAGCAAGAATAGTCTTGGTTTTGTCAGATTTAGTTGTTACGCGTGATTATAGGAGAAATTTGACATCTACCGCTCATTTAGTCTATTGAAGACCTTTGAGAGGCTACCGCTCATATAGCCACTTAGTTTAATTAATTTATCATTCTGCTCACCATACATAATTTCCTGTCTCCAGCGCCAAGTAGTTGGAAATATTTCTATGTCTTTCACTGTTGCATAAATAACCTGCACCATTCCCAGTACTGTCGTGGAACCAAGTAAGAAAAGTAACAAATAAAATAGCGCTGACCAAAAACTCGGCATTGCCTCTAACTCCGAGAAGGCTTCGCTCATTTCAACAAATGCTAAAGATGTCCCGCCTTGAATCTAAAAGATAAAACTTTAAAAGTAAAAATTACGTTGTGTAAAGTGGTTTAGAACAGTATACATGTTGCTGATCATGCCTTAAATCATAGCCTGATAAAAACGTTTGGGAGAATATTACTGCAGATAAAAAAAAAACTGGTGACGCAAGGAAAGTTTTTTTTAGTAGTTCGAGAATTTACAAACTTTGTCGAGGTTTTCACCAAATTATAAAGGTGAATTATAATTACAATTATACTGTACTATGAGACAAAAGATGTCTGAACAGACATAACTACAATGCTGCAACACAGTTACCGTTCATCAGCAGGATGCCCGCGTTGTGTGCGATTCTAAATTTGCTTTCGGCTCCATTAAAACCTGTAGCAAGATGCTCTAAACGGTGCTGATAAACCTTGCGTGTTAAGGTTGTACAGCATGGAATTGTGGGGCATATATCTCGTTTGAACTTGACTTATCACAGGTAACCCAGTAATAATTATTTCCATCTGTACGAGGTGCATACGTATACTTCAATTTCTTAATACAATTGTAGACCACATCAAATCGCACGAACTATTTTAAAAATTATTTTATAACGCGTTTTGGTGGTTCAACTTCTTTTAGTGAATGAGATGAAGAAGTCCTGTCGAGTGGACAAAAGAGCCTGGAGAAGAATGTTAGTCTCAGACTTGATACAGCTGAAACAAAGTGTATGTATTTCATGTTGAAAATTGAGTAACAAAAATATCACTATAACAAAAACTAACAAATATTTTAAAAGCTAAAATGCTGAAGTCGTTTAATTAATTATATTCTAGCTATCTTACACAAGTTATCCAATATATATGTAAATTGGCCAGTTGAAATACCTACTTCTTTTAGAAAGACACTCGTGTCACAGTCAGATTGATTAGTATCGAGTGTAGCATTCATCATCGTACTAAAGCACTGCTGTGATAGATAATGGGCCTTGAATCCAAAGAAGGAGAACATGATGATGGTAGCCCAAATTGAAGTGCCGGCGTTGGCCAGTGCGCAGATGATAGCGTCGGTGAAAAAATCATTCTGTGGTCGGTTCAGACTCGCAAAACTTGAAATTCCTCCGTAGCCCACACCAAGAGAGAACACAATTTGTCCTGCAGCGTCTAACCACACTTGGGGGTCTTTTAATTGTTCAAACTACAAGCGGAGAGGAAAAATAGTAAGGCTCAGGCTGGTTTAAAGCTCCTATGAAGTGAACAATATTTTACACGCAAAATTTTAGAGAATTGAAATAATAAATTGCAGAGAAGCGACGAATCTGGGAAGATTCGAGTTCTGGGGCCAGCCATTTCAATGGAAATCATCAAATGTCGCGCGTCATTTTGTTTCTATCAATTCAATAAAGAGATCTAGAATATGTCAGAAACTAATTGAAAAACATACTTTTTCAAGTAAAAATACCTAAAACCCGATAAAATGGCTTCTAAATAAAGGTAAAGTCATTTTCTGTGCTAGAGTGGAGATATGAACAAATCTTGCTATTTTCTCTTATGTCGCTTTTTAAGTTTGCAAACAAAATTACGTCACAGAAAAGAAGAACGCATAATGACTAGCCAGTAGTCAACTCAAAACCGGCAAATATATGCGACCATATCCGTCCGTGGCATTTTATTTGAAAGTCTTTGAAACTTCAAATTAATAATTAATAATTTTGAATTTGTCTCTTTAGAAATGTAGCGACTTTTTTATTTCATCGGTGCTTGGAATGAAACAATTGAAAAGGACTGAATACTTATCAAATCAAAGTGATGCAAAAGATATCCGATCAAGTCCGTTCGCTGGAAGAAGATGCAAGTTATATATTAAGATTACACTCGATTCTAAAAGTTATAAATAAAAGAATAAAGTTTACGATAGAAAATGATGATCAAAACATATTAAGAAAATCTTTTATATACACATGAAACAATCGTGATAATAAATTAAAATAAATTCTAATTTATTAGTTCGGAAAAAATACTCATAGTCCCAAGCTTTTTTTATATACAAAACCTTATTATTTTTATGCAGTATTGGAAATATGAGAGTTGTGATAAAATGCAAACATGTCTGAGAGGACTGGTTTGAGCATCCCCTAGCAAAATGACTGGGTACTCGGCCGGGCCTTCTATTTTTCTGTGACCGTTTTTTAATAGCCTTGTGTCCTCCTTTCCATTGCCTTGTGAGCCCGTCTTCAACGATCCTTATTTTCATTGTAGTATGGTCCTTTTTCCATTGCTTTATGGTTATCACATCATTGTAACACAATCCTTTTTTCATTGTATGATTTATGATTATCTTTCCTATTATTCTAAGTTCTATCTTTTGTCCTATTGATACAACAATGACTCAAAAAATGTCTGACCCCATGACGGGATTTGAACTTAAGAACTTCCGAACATCGGGCGGATTGGAAACTGAATCCATTAAGCTACCGATAAAAATAAATGCTATTCCGAAAACGATTTTCTTGATTTTGACATTCAAGATTCAAAGAATATTTAAGTAAAATTGTATATTTCGACATCTTATCGTATCATTATCAACAATAAACTAGTTCACAACTCAGCTAGCATATATAAACAGAAATTGCTGCTATAGCAACTCAAAAGAAAGGAAACTGTAATTATCAGAAACAATTATCGGAAGAAAATGTCACGCAAACAGTTGCAATGCTCTTGAGGCTTTTAAACCTTTGTTGATGACAGGAGCAAGACGTTTTATTTATAAAAAGACAGTTGTGACCAGTTTTTACTAGAATCAACAATAGATTAGAGAGGACAGCGTACTTAATGCATTCTTTTGTATCAATAATACAAGATGCATCAGTAGACGGGACACCAAAAATGCTGACGTAATCATGAAAACTAACACATCGAGACAAGTGCTGGAACATCGGTTGAACTTCATTCGTTCCGTTAAGCTACAGTTCAAAGACGTTTAAGACAGCTAGGACAGTGAGCTCATGGATTTGTTACGTTCTTATAAGACCTGCATCAAACGAGTATTCGCACGTCAAGTTAACAGACTATTGGACCGTCTAAGAGTTGTCATAATCAAGGAATTTTTTTAGAGTGACACTCATCATACTTTTTATTAAAAATTTCTGTTTGACTAGAAAATTATGGGTATGGGTCATTAGATGAATAAGTTAGAAAATCAAATCGCGACTTTAATTTAACATCAGAGAAAACGGTGTTAAACGCTAGGCTTATTTAAGGATTTCACAAGACTAATTTTAGTTTTAAAGGAACAAACACAGTAGTTACTGTCATTACTGATTAAAACTATCATTAATGATAGCCCTCCTGGATATCTTTAATTTGCTGCACATACTTTGGGTATAAAGAATACAGCAAGCCCTTGTGCCCAGCCTTCCAAATGGACTCCACGGAAGAAAAACATAACCAGTAATACGATAATAAGAAGAAGTAAGATGTACAGCACCTATAAAATAATTGAGGATCGAATGAGTAAAATAACAAGGCTTGAGCTCAATTAGCTTCAGGGGGGAAGAGACGGGGTGGAAAGGGGGTGGAAGGGGGAATGAGAGTGGGAGTACGGGCGTGTCAACAGCTAAAATCTGAATTTATCTAAACCATGTTTTATTGTAGCTTACCAAAAACCTTATAGATAGGTAAATAAGCTGAGCCACTCAATATCAAGGGCAGCTAAATCCTTTACAAACCAAGTGGCCCATGGAGCCAGTGCTTATCTCCTGTTTCTGTAGTGTTAAGATTACTACTGGTATCTTTAATGCTGGCTAAATCCTTTACAAGCCAAGTGGCCCATGGAGCCAGTGCTTATCTCCTGTTTCTGTAGTGTTAAGATTACTACTTGAATCTATAATACTAGCTAAATCCTTTACAAGCCAAGTGGCCCATGGAGCCAGTGCTTATCTCCTGTTTCTGTAGTATTAAGATTACTAATGGTATCTATAATGCTAGCTAGATCCTTTACAAGCCAAATGGCCCATGGAGCCGGTGCTTATCTCCTGTTTCTGTAGTGTTAAGATTACTACTGGTATCTATAATGCTAGCTAAATCCTTTTACGAGCCTACCAGCCCATGGAGCCGGTGCTTATCTCCTGTTTCTGTAGTGCTAAGATTACTACTGGTATCTATAATGCTAGCTAAATCCTTTATGAGCCAAGCGGCCCATGGAGCCAGTGCTTATCTCCTGTTTCTGTAGTGCTAAGATTACTACTGGTATCTATAATGCTAGCTAAATCCTTTAAAAGCCAAGTGGCCCATGGAGCCAGTGCTTATCTCCTGTTTTTGTAGTGTTAAGATTACTACTGGTATCTATAATGCTAGCTATATCCTGCGTCTTCCTATCACCACAGAAACAAAGCCCTGCTACGCAGCAACTGAACTGTTATAATTTCACCCAAATTTATTAGACTTGTTACTTTTTGTAAACTATATTGTATATAAGCGAAGCAATGGTCAAGTGATTTGCCATTAAATCCCCTGATCTGGTGAGTGGGCCACCACAAAACAGGCCGTCTGTGCACAGTAAAATCAAGAAAGAAGAACAGATTGAGGCCAAAACAGCCCAAAAATTAAGAGCAACGAGCGTCGGCAAAATTCACTGGTTCATATAAAATTCATGTAGATGAACCACTAGACTGCAAAACAGTCCCTTTCCTCACCGTGAGATCGAGAATCATATGGGAAACTGGGAAGAGGAAATGGACGGGCAATCAGGACTCGCCCCCATTCCTTTTCGCTTCCGTTCGTCCGTCCATTTCCTCTTCTCAGTTTCCCACATGATTCTCCATCCCACGACGAAGGAAGAGATTGTTTTGCAATCTAATGAACTACCATAAAAATTATTTCAAACAGAAACAGCGCAAAAGAAGAAACTACCTTTAAATATAAATTTGTCAGCGCAAGCTTCTTTCGCAAATCAATCAACGAACGCCACAAATTAGGGCATCTAGTAAAACGAAAGCTTTCAAGAATTCACAATGCCTCCCAAATAGATTTTAACTAAGTTTTAACTAAATGTTAACTATTTTTTTTACTGATTAGGATTTGTATCTATCGCACAACTATTGCATCTCTATTTTAAATTAAGAACCTCGAATATTGAGTTTTTAGCGTTCTGATTGGTTCACTCAATCTCGGTTTTCGGCTCATATACCGAATAACCATATATGGAAATTAACACTGTCGATTATTAATATATTTTAATTTTTTTTTTGTCATTATCAATTATCGAAGAATTCGGAATGCTCATAAAATTTAATAAAACAATTATTCCATTCGCGCTTGTCGGATATGAGATGATTATAGCCAACTTGGCGCTACGCACCTCGTTGGCTATTTACCATCTCATATCCAACGTGCGCTCTTGGAATAACTGTTAAACATATAATAATATACATGAAAATATTACTCGTTTCTGATTGGCTAAGATAAGTGCAGTTTAAGCGTAACACCAGTGCAAAAAAGTGTAATACCAGTGCAAAATGTGTAACACCAGTGCAAGTTACACATGTTTTGCGATTGGTTAAGAAACAATAGAAATTTTGAATAAGCCAATCAAATCGTAACATCGTAACAAAATGCTCGCGTTGATGGCGCGTACACAAACGAGTTTCTAGCAACGATAATTTAAAATGGTGGGTGATGGAGTACGCCTTGAGTAGATTTTCTGAGCTCCAAACCTATTCTAAAAGCAAAACCTCTGAGTGAAGCACTGCTTTTTGGTTGCCCGTTCAGAAAACAGGGTGATTTGAGAATGAAAATGCCACTGAAATGGAAAATTACGAGTCGGGAGAGCCAAACACTTTGTAAAACATACGATTGAGTGGATGCTTTTCATGACAAGGTATTGTATATATATTATTAATAAGTAATCATACGGTTTTTCTCGTTCAATTTGAAATTATATTGCACTTGCGAGTTTTTCAAAAAGCTGATATTGCACGAACCGCTTCGCGTTTAAATGAATTTCAAATTGAACTCGAAACCGTATGATTAACTATATACGAATTCTTACTAAGTTAGTCTCTTTATTCTATCTAAAGATTCTAAGAGGTTTAAATAAACTTTATTAATGCCATTAACACTTCAACTGTGTTCCACTGTCAGCTTAAAAGAGTAATCTGTAAGAGTCAAATGAGTCACGAGTCATTTTATGAATCTGTCAATCGTTTTTTCCCTTCAAGATTAGGTTAAGTTTAGGGTTTGAATCAGGGTTAGCCTTAGTGATAGGGTTAATAATACTGGCGTTAATTTTTCATGTTAAACATTGTATAAAAACTCTTAACACGGTGATAAAAACTTTGGAAATTACGTTAAAATCACTCGAGTTTCACGCTCGTACGCGATCATGAGATTCAAATATTAAGGCATTAGAGATGGTTAAAGCAAAATATGTAAAAAAGATGTTAAAAAGGTGAACTTATGGCGGCTTGTAATTGGTCGCTAAAAACTTATTTGCACGACGTCATTTAGCTAATAGTTCGGATCTTGATTAGCAATGACCTTTTGTCAGCGTTTAAAATATACATTTTTTATGTTAAGCATAGTTTGCATTTGTATCTGTTCTGCGCTTGTAATCATTGACCACTTTTACTTGTGTCAGCTTATTATTTAAGTTCATGTTATACATTTTGACCTGACTCATAAAAGCTTTTAATCTCTACCTGCACTAGTATCACTTGGAGTAGTATCATTTTGCATCTCAATAGACAAAAATGGAACCATTGAAGAAGATGAGCCAATGGTTCTCTTAAAAGGCCTTCTGGATTAGTGTTGGAGTTGGCCTTGGAGTCAGGGTTACCAGTGTTGGGCTTTGGGCTACCAGAATTGGGGTTGGGTTACCAGTTTTGGGGTTACCAATGTTGGGGTTACCAATGTTCGGGTTACCAATGTTGGGTTAGGGTTACCAGTGTTGGGGATAGGGTTATCAGTTTTGGGGTTAGGGTTACCAGTTTTGGGGTTGGGGTTACCAGTGTTGGGGTTGGGGTTACCAGTGATGGGGTTGGGGTTACCAGTGTTGGGGTTAGGGTTACCAGTGTTGGGGTTGGGGTTACCAGTGTTGGGGTTAGGGTTACCAGTTTTTGGGATTAGGGTTACCAGTTTTGGGGTTACCAGTGTTGGGGTTGCGTTACCAGTTTTTGGGATTAGGGTTACCAGTGTTGGGGTTACCGATATTGGGGTTAGGGTTAGGTTAAATAAAACCCATCTGAGGTTTAATCTCGTTGGCTTGCTTTATTGTCTATTATTGTCTTTATTGTTTATTATTGTACAACTTAACAACCAAGCATAGAAAACCCAAAATACACAAAAGCTTTTCTTACCAGAAAAACAGGTAACTTCATAAAACTTGTTATTTATTCCCAACAACCGTAATTGTCAACACGAATCTCTTTATTACTGAAGAAGAACTGAGCCCTAAAGTAATAACAGCATAATTATATGAAGTTTCCCGAGCACTTCAGAAAAATAGAAGTTTTGTAACAAATCCACAAGATTTAGTTGGCGGTATAGTTTATTTCAGCGGTTGTTTATGTATTTACCATGATAGACCGGTTAGAACGAGGAATAACACAGTTTACTTGGCAGCTTTTGGCTGCTATAAAAGCAAACTAAAACCTTCACAACACATGCTGCCGTCTGGTTAGCCCAATTGGTAAGGTGCCAGTCCATCGTGCGGGAGGCTCGGGTTCGATTCCCGGCTGGACCAACACTCAGGGTCTTTAAATAATTGAGGAAAAAGTGCTGCCTTTGCTCTAATATCTGCAAACGGTTAAACTTTCACGTCTTCTCGGATAAGCACGTTAAACCGTAGGCCCTCGGGGATTATATCTGTGTGTGTGTTTGTGTGACGTAATATGAAAGGTCTCCGTCCACCTTAGAGTGGTAAAGATGGTGTCCCCAATTAGTAGGCCTTTGGCCGGCTGGAAAGACTTGATCGACACCTAAATAAAGTCTTTATTATTATTATTATTATCATTATCATTATCATTATCATTATCATTATCATTATTATTATTATTATTGTTGTTGTTGTTGTTGTTGTTCACAGCATTTTGCTAGATTTTTGCAAGACATCAAGCTTCACCCTGTAGCCTCAGGTGTCTAGCACCTTTCTCAAAATCTTTGCAGTTCCGAGCAAACAAACTTTTTGCAACATTTCAACTGGGCATTCGATATTGCTCTTTAATAGCCAATCATGAAATCGATGGCTGATCGTTCCTAGGGCGTTAATCACTATAGGGACAATGCTAACTTTCTTAAGCTTCCAAAGAAAGCCTCTTAATCTCCCTCTTTAGATCCTGGCATTTTTCTACCTTTTCATTCTCTTTCCGGATTATCCGGGTATCGAAAGGGCATGCGACATCAAGAATGATGCAATCCCTTGATTTCTTGTCAACGACAACAAGATCAGGCCGATTGCTTTTGAGCTGGTGGTCAGTTTGGATCTGAGAATCCCAAAGGATCTTATGCTCATCGTTCTCTAGTATTGGTTCCGGTGTGTGGTCATACCACCTTTCAAATCCATAAACATCACACATATGCAAATGCAGTACCTGTGCAACCTTGTTGTGCCGCCAAAGTTTGTACTCATGGCCAGCCAGTTGCTGGCACTCGGTTGTGATGTGGGCTATAGTTTCAGGCCATTTTACACATATCCTACATAACGGTGACACATCCTGTTTATCTATGCACTTTTTTATGGCATTAGTTCTTATTGCTTGTTCTTGTGCTGCAAATATTGTACTCTCAGTCTCTTTTTTGATTCCACCCTTCTGAACCCACAACCACGTTCTCTCATCATCCATGCTCTCACTCACTTCTGACAACATCTTCCCATGCAATTTTTTCTCTAACCATCCTTGTTTGTGCTGACAGTAAACCTCTTTCCGTACTTTCTCTGGTTTACGAGCCTTACCAATATCAACAATCCCTTGTTTTCCCACCTCTTCAAGCAAAGGTTCAACAGAATGTTTCACATACTAGCTCAAACTGTTTTTTTCCTGGAACACACAGTCTACAATACTTATAAGTCCTCTGCCACCCTGTTTTCTCGCAAGATATAACCTGTCTACGTACATTGCTGTTTGGATTGAACGCACCATACATAGTCAAGGTTTTTCGGGTTTTTCTGTCTATCTCGTCAAGTTATGCCTTTGTCCAATCTATTATTCCCGCCCGATAACGAAATATTGAGACTGCCCATGTATTTATTGCTAAGATGACATTTTTCCCATTAAGCCTAGATTTCAAAGTTCTCTTGAGCCTCCGCCGATACTCCTTGATTACAAGCTCTTTCATCTCTTGCTGCTTAATGGTGTCGATCTTCAATATACCGAGATATTTATACCCGTCTTGTTCTACAGCTCTGATCCTTTGACCATCTGGTAGTTCAATACCTTCACATTCAGTTACCTTACCCCTTTTCATTACCACTACTGCACACTTTTTCACACCGAACTCCATTCCAATATCTTGCCTAAAGAGCCGCACTGTCCTAACCAACGAATCAATTTCATCTTTGCTTTTACCGTACAGTTTTAGTTCATCCATAAAAAGCAGATGGTTTATGCTGGACTGATTCTTTCCGAGACTATATCGGGCTCTGCACTTGCGAAGGATGATGGAAAGAGGAATGAGACATACAACAAACAGAAACGGTGAAAGACTGTCCCCCTGAAAGATCCCCCTTTTAAGCTTTACATTCCCCAACTTCTGTCATGTCGCTGTCAATTCAACCTCCCATTTCTCCATGCTTCCTTCAAGCATGCTGACCATCTTTTCATCTACCCCTACCATTTTAAGGCACTCAAGAATCCACGAATGTGGCACCATATCATAAGCTTTTTTGTAATCGATCCAGGCCATACTGAGGTTGGTCTTTCTTCTTTTACAGTTCTTGATTATAAGCTTATTAATAAGCAATTGATTTTTTGTGCCACGTCAACCCCTACGGCATTCTTTTTGTTCAAT
Source organism: Zoanthus sanctaehelenae (assembly GCA_028564885.2). Taxonomy (NCBI): domain Eukaryota; kingdom Metazoa; phylum Cnidaria; class Anthozoa; order Zoantharia; family Zoanthidae; genus Zoanthus; species Zoanthus sanctaehelenae. Next base: position 8,194 of record JAOTRI020018772.1, on the reverse strand, counting down.
CGGGAAAAGACCCGTATCCTCGATATAGTTATACACTTTGTCAGAGATGATTCCCGTAAATACTCTCAACATGATAGGGAGGCAAGAATAGGTCTGAAGTTATCACTTGCATTACCCTTGGATGGTCTTTAACACAAAGAATGGTCTTTCCAAGTGTCATCCAGCCAGGGACGGACCCTGTTTCTAACACTTCCTGGAGCTGAGTTGCAATTCTAGCATGCAGTACAGTCAATTTCTTTATCCAAAACCTTTGCAAACAGTCAGGACCTGGGGCTTTCCAGTTAAACACTTTTTTCAAATGATGCTTTAATTTTTCAGTGTTTATTCTTACACTGGCTTGAATGTTCTTTCCAATGGATTCCCTTACTTCATTCAACCACTCTGCATTCCTATTGTATCTCGGTACCTCGGTATCTCGGCACCATTTTCAAAATCTGGATTCTCCTTCACGTCAGCCACTTCCTCTTGTATCCTAAAGACAAAGGTTCCACTCTCTTCCGCACCAGTCACCTCCGTCTCAGCAACAGATTATTACATTGTTATTATTATTATTATTATTATTATTATTGTTATTATTATTATTATTATTATTAAATTTTGACAATGAAAATTGAAGTCTCAAGGTCGTATCTACACATGCGCATTTTCAGTCCCCAGGAGCGACGGCAGTTGACAGATGTTTTGCTCTATTAAAGCTCGTCAGTACTGCATAGCCTAGCTTTACTAATGAGAGTCTTTATATACAATAGAGAAAAGTAACTATTGTGAACTGCGTCGGTGTTTCTAAAAAATCAATTTAGAGATAATTATGTAAATTATACACCGAATAAAAATAGAGAAAACTTACTTACAGTGGTGTTTGGCGCGTTTTTGCATTTCATTCAAGTGATTGGTCCCTGGAATCCTCAAGCTATCCAGGCAAACTAATTAAACTGCTTCGTTGCTAGCGTGGTGGTCCCTGATGTTGTAGTGGTTAGCACTACAGGGAGACGTGGGTTCGATTCCCGTTCGGGGCATATACCAATTTTGCGCCTACGAGTGTATTTATTCTATATTCCATTCCAATGAACAACATACATATGTTTACTGACGTTTGTTTTACTTCGACAAAGAATTAACGTCCGAAACAACAGTAAGTTTTCTCTCTTTTTATACGGTGTATAATATACTCATTTACAATTAATTTGTATCTAGTGGCTGTAGCATCCAAGGTCGAAAGAGGTATCTTTAACCCTCAATCACACATTTCGAATGTGGGACCTTTTTGCGCATGTGTAGTCACGCTCTATTCTACTCTCATTAACTGTTTTTTTAACTATATTTGGTGAAGAAGAGTGCTAATGTTGAACTTTTACTAATTAATCACAAACAAACTAATCATTTATTCAAACATTTTTGCTTTTATAAAACATTGTACTAGGGATTTTCTTTTTTACTGGGCTACCCGTGGTTAGTTATAGATTCGGTTTGTTTTGTTTTCATCGACTAGACAAAATGTGCATCCCACAATTCCTTGCAGTGCCAGCTGTGTTGTGAGGAGAAGAGGGAACTGGAACAAAAGGTAGCTCAGTGAACGCTTCTTGAGCGTTTTGTCTAGTAAACAACTAAACTTGGTTGGAGAGTTCTCATTGGACTCTCTTTTCTTAAAGGTTTAACGGTTCAAATGTATTTTCCGCATTGTTTATAGCATTCTTTTTTTTCATTTCTTCTTTAGATCAATTCTTATTCATCAGTAATTATACTGAAGCTCTCTTGGAAAGTACTGTTATTCCGGGTCGGCCAATATATGAACAGTTTGGTTTGTGCCTACAATTCTTGTTTCTAATGCCCAGCATCTCCAATTCAAGCCTAGAGGTTTTGTTGAAAAATGTAAAAGACAGCAGCATTACATCAATATGGAGTGTAAAGGGTTACCAAGGAAATGATTGGTTAGCTGCAGATGTGTCCTGGCATACCGCTAGTGACGTAAAAGTATGTTTTTATAAAGCTTGATATCTACAAAGTTAGTGGAGTCGAAAATTTGGAAACACGATGACTTTCCATGCTCTATGTTATTGTTTTCCTTTTCCCCATTGAAATATAATAATGTTGAACCTTCACAAATAACAAAGAGCTTTGAGATTTAAAGGGCGGACGTGGTTGGCGCAGTTGGTAAGATCTCTGCTTTCCAACCACGAGGTCCCCAGTTCGATCCCAACACTTTGCCAAAATTTGAATCTTTGTTTGGCCTTCTTTTCCGTCTAAGCCAACTCAGCTTTCCATGCTCCCGGGATGGGAGCTAGACTGCGATGGATAAGTGTCCCGTCCAGGGGGAGCCAAAGACTCTCATCCGCTTAACACTACAGAAACCGGAGATAAGCGCCGACTCCATGGGCCACTAGGCTCGAAAGGATTTAGCTAAACTTTGAGAAGTAAATGAGCAAGAGGCTATTAGATTAAAGAAGCTCACACCATGAACAAAGATCCTAACCTTGACAATGCACACAACATGAAACAAAGAAACTTTGTAATCTTTTTTGCATGCAGTTTGCTGAGTTTCCTAACCAGTCCACCCCATAAACTTAGATATCTAGAATTAGCATTCGTGAGGGAGTAAATTGTTAAAGGTAGAATGTTTCGGGCATTTGTATTTCTGTATACACTTGTACGCGCTTTTATGCTTAAGATCGCCACCTGGTTAGCCCAGTTGGTAAGGTGCCAGTCTATTGTGCGGAGATTTCGGGTTCGATTCCCGACCGGACCAACACTCAGGGCCTTAAAATAATTGAGGAGAAAGTGCTGCCTTTGCTCTAACATCTGCAAATGGTTAGAATTTCGCGTCTTCTCGGATAAGGACGTTAAACCGGAGGTCCAGTCTCTCGATCACTCTGTCGAGGGACTTAAAACAACCTACACACTTCTCGCAAAGAGCAGGGTGGTGATCCCGGTGTTGTAGTCTGTTTCTTCCATTGAGGGCACTTCTTATCGGCTGCCAAGTTGCACCTTAACATGTGAGCCGCTCCAGCGGACTTTCTAAGACCCTCAACTTTCTGACCTCAACTGCATATGATTGTAAACAGGTTCTGAAAAGCCCTCGAGGGGAGAACTTGTCTATGTATATTATATGTGTTCGTTCAAATGTAAATCGCGGAGAATTTGGTTTGTTGTTAGCATTGTTAGATTCCTAAAGCTAAGAGTAAAATGTTTTATTTCTTCAACTTGGAAAAATTTTTTTATTTTTTTTAAGAGTGCTGTCGTCTATACTATGTTTTCAATGATTTTTCTCCACTTGGTTGACTGCAAAGAAAATTACAATAAAGCTTTGCAGCCAAGCCTGATCACGAGACGTTAAAAGCCGATCGATCAAAGTAGGGAATGGAAACAAGTATAAGTCAGTGAACGACACTTAGCATCGAAAAGCTGTAGCATTGAACGAGATTAGCAATCGTTCGTCGAACTCACGCAAATTTTTCATTCATTAAGACACAGAATAGAACTTAGAATAAAATGCTAGTTTACATGGGAAAAGTATAAAAAGATGCTCGCAATCTTCACTGCATATTTACGATATATAACCGCCACCTGGTTTGCCCAGTTGGTAAGGCGCTAGCGTGCTATGCGGGAGGTCTCAGGTTCAATTCCTGGCCAGACCACCACTAAGGGTCTTAAATAATTGAGGAGAAAGTGCTGCCGTTGCTTGAAGATCTGCAAATGGTTAAAGACTTTCACGTCTTCTCAGATAAGGACATTAAACCGTAGACCCAGGAGTGAGATGCTTGTAAGGGACCTCGACTCCTATTATCTCTAATCCTTGGAACCGTACTAAGTTCCTTTAAATGTTGTAAAAACAAAAGCAAAACAAAAACAAAAGCAAAACAAAAACAAGATATTAAAAGCTAAAAAATAATTGTTTGGGTAAAAATGTTTTCTAGGATAAATTGCAATACAATGCATGCAGTGCAAATGGAAAATGGCGATCGATCGAACGGCCTATGAAATAATGGAGATGTCAAGCACAACCTGAGAACCTGTTTTCATTTTTTCTCGTTATTAATGTTTTTTGGCAAAGCTATATTCTCAAGATATCAAACTCTAGTTCCTTGAAAAGGGTAAATAAGCAGCATAATAAAGAGTAAGAATAGAAGGAGTCGATTGTTGATAAAAAGTAGGAAAGTCTAGAAATTAGCAATAAGAAAAAAGTAGGAAATTTAAAATTAGAAGAAAAACTATATTAGAAGGAGAAATTAACTAAGATAATGGTAAAAAAGGAGTAGAAATTGGTGAAGTAGAAAAAGAGAAAAAGAAGAAATGAATTAGGATAAGAAGCCTGAGTACAATAAGAAGCAGGCATAACACACTGTAGTAGTAAAAAGTAAGAGCCTAGTGGATGATGGTGGACCTGGCTAAGTTAAGATATAATGTTGATGATATGTTGATGATAATGATAATGATGATGAGTGATGTTGATGATGTTTACAATATTGATGAAGATGCTGATGATGTTGATAAGGAAGATGTTGATGATAATAAAAATGTTGAAGTTGAAGATGTTGATGATGAAGATGTTGGTTATGATGATGATCATCTTGATGTTGATGATGAGTGATGTTGACGATGTTTACAATATTGATAAAGATGCTGATGATGTTGATAAGGAAGATGTTGATGATAATAAAGACGGTGATAAAAATGTTGACGTTGAAGATGTTGATAATGATGATGTTGGTGATGATGAAGGTGTTGGTGATGATGATGATAATCTTGATGTTGATGCCGTTGTTAAAGATGATAACACGCTAACATAAATGTAAATATTAGTTGCATCGCAGTTACTGGATTATGTTAGTTTATATTAAGCTTACCTCGACATTCTTGGTGTAGCGAGCACCATGTTTCTGATATAAAAACATACAAAACCACGAGCAGTGAGTATTGCATCAAACTACTGCCTTCAAATGTACAATATCTGAAATATTCTATGGCCTGCTACACAACTAACTCGAAGTTCTAATTCATCTGCAACATCAAGCTAAGCAATGCGAAAAAACTAAGTAGAAGAAGGAAATTAAAGGAATTATAAATTGGTCTACTTCGTAAATAGAATGATTTTGTTAGAACTTCCTTTGTGATAAATAAGAGTAGAAAATTTAAAGCAGTGATTATTCAATTGAGCTGACGACCGAGATCTGACATTTTGTGAACATATTAAAAAGGCCTAATCAAAACATCTAGATATGAAAAATAGATTCTACAACACACTGCAAAAATGGGTGAAGATATTACACCATTAATACGCTTGTTTGAGTCAGTTATTAATACTGGTGAGATTTAAATGGCAGAAATGAAAAGAGCTGGTCAAAATGATCAGAATTCCTAAATTTAGGCACTAAGTTTTAGAAACTTCTTTATCAATAACTTTTCAAAAACAAAAAAGTCTATTAGCCAAATACTATTTTGAAAAATTTTGAAAGACTTTTAGGGTATATAGCCTTAACACTACAGTAAGATACTCTATAAATTTTTATGTTTTCAAGTTAGAAACTATTTATCAGAAGAATATAAACTGAATGACATCAAAATAATAATCGGCTTTCAAGCTCACAAGATAGTTAGCACCAGGAACGCACTTAGTGGGGGAGCAGGGGGGTGGGGGCCTTTGCCCCCGCCAGGAAAACAATTTTTTTCTAACACAGTGTTTGACTAGAAACCCTGTCTGTATCGTGTCAGTATATGGGAGATCCCTATAAAGGTTTGTAGAGTTTGCTCCCGCAGACAAAAAATCCTAGGTATGGCCCTGAGCAGTACTCACCTTAGGCGCTCCTCCGGGAACCTCAAACAAACTGTAATTTGTCAACATTTCAAGGTCCTAAAAATAGAACATTTCGAAATTGAAATTACACTAATTAAGAGTGTTATGCATCCTTCAGGGTATTATATATATCACGTATTGGTATAATTCCTAACTTTCTTTGATTATAGAAATGGTGCGCGCTGATTGGTTGAGAACTTATAGTTTTCTCTGGCTATAATCACCGCGCGTAGCAAACTTGTTCATATTCTCAACACAAAAACAACAACTTTCAGTTTCTTTAAAGACATGTTTCGGCAGCATCTTCTGCCTTAAAGTGTTTTAATGAGCTAGATAATGATATTGTAAATATAATACCAAACCTACATTGTAAATTTCCACCTTTGTATTCTAAACAATTCTATTATACCAGTATAGATCTATCAAAATTCTTATTAATTTGTAGAGGAAATTACACAGTAGCTTGAAGATATGAAATTTACTTTCGAGTGATGAAAACAATTTTTCTTGAGCGAGTTCCGGGAACGTGAAAAATATTATTTTCATCACGAAAAAATAATTATATATTTCATATCTTCAAGCCACTGTGTAATGTTTTTTTTATTATTATATGGTTATAAAATGCGACAAACTAAAGGAGAAAATATGTTTATTGAATTCTCGCAGAAAGTGTCAAAATTAAGCAAAATTTAAGCTTAACAACTTCAATTTTTTCATGTTACACTCAGTTTTCCTTTGTGTGTTTTCGTTTTCATTTTCTTGGAAGAATCGCGTTAAATCCTCTTCAGAAATATGAGCAAAAACTTAAGCGTCTTCTCTGCAGTTTGCCATGTTTTGCAATGCAAGCTACGACAACCGCGGGAAAATACTGACATGTTGGCGTATACGCACATCTGGGACATTTAGTAAATAAATTTTTCATATTTCACTCCACTGAAATAAAATTATGGAAAATATCAGTGGTATAATAGTTTCCGGTATTTTAATAATAACCACATAATAATCCTATAATTTTATATACAATACCATTATGCAGCTCATTAAATAACCGACAAAGGCAGAAGACGCTGCCAAAATATGTCTGTAAAGAAACTGAAAGTTGTCGTTTATGTGTTTTCACGTTTGGCTCTTGTCATGTTTTGTAATATGTAGCTTTCAGACGCTAAAAGCATAATACCAAAGGCTGAAAAGAAGCAAAAAACAATTCTTTGCAAATGAGAATTAATGGCTTTGAGTGAGTTTTGATGTGAATATACTATATGTACATGAATTTTGGGATCATAATGTTTCTGAATTCTGTAGAATTCATTTGCTAATCAGTGTTGTTTCTTTTTCTTTGACAATCCAATGTCTCATTAAATTGCTTCAATTCTGATGTAAACTAACTTAAAAGAAAGGTATTGTTAGCAACCGTTTACGAAAATTCTGTTGACGACAGATCAATAATGACCTAATTTACTCACAAATAAACAACTAGAACGTTAAAGCATTAAAAAAAGGAAGACCAATACACGTATGACTTTGAAATTTTTTTGGTCTATATATGTATATATATACCACATATTAAAGCCATTATGGTGGTAACCGCGAGAGCACATTGTATATTTGTATGTATATATGTATTATATAATTAAATTTATATACACTGTCACAATATTTTGGTTGGCCAACTGAAACATTGTGAATAATATATAATTATGCAAAAAAACTTTCAAAGTCATATTAATATTGGTTTTACTCTATTAATGCTTTAACTTAAAAGGATTACAATTGAATACTTTAGAACTAGGCTTGGTTTATGAAGATCCACACCCCACCCCACTCTGGTGAGTTCTTCTTCATCCTGTCCCGCTGGGGCAAAAAGGTTAAAATTTATCTGTCAACATATTTAACAGTCAAGATAATTCCCAACGATCAACTTTTGACTTCCATTCTGTTTCATACCTTCTTTTTTTCTTCCAACTGTTGTAATCTTTTTCTTTCTTTTTCTTCATAATGTCTTGCTAAGAATTGATCTGCAACATATGAAAAAAATGTATAATTTAATTATACTTTACAAAAATAATCTATCTTAACTGCCATAAATTTTATATTTTGTTTGGCAGTTCAAAAATTAAGTTATTTAAAATCTGTTGAATTACAAGCATTATCTTAGTACTGTAAGTATTAAATGATAAAGTTTCTAATTATATCACAGGCAAGCCACTCTTAATGCTGCATTAATTCTGCCAGACCTGCCAAGCTGCACGCATTTGGCGTGAAGTTCACGCTTTTTTTACTCATTCACGCATCACACCCACATTTCTGGAAATCGACGATTTTCACGCAATTTTGACTTCAGAACACTCGAAGCGCTAAAGAGTAAAAGCAGCGGGCTAACACAGACCTTCGTAACTAAACTGTTAG
>JAOTRI020018673.1:0-18717 GCA_028564885.2 Zoanthus sanctaehelenae | reverse complement strand
AAATCTTTGGCCCGAAACATCGGGACTTTATTGTTTTAACCCGAATCCCTAATCCCGACGCGATCCCGAGATCCCGACACGATCGGGACTTGGTATGTATCCCGTGATTAGTACTGTAGATGTTAGGGTTTTGCGCTTGCAAAAAAAGTTGCCTCTCCAAACAGCAATATTAATAGAGCCGAATGCCCTTTTTACCTAGTTTTATATTCCATAAGGTACGATGTTTTCAACAGAAACAATGCTTTTGGACAATTAACATGAGATACAGTTTTCTTCTACATATTAGCAGTCTACTACTATAGAGTGTGAATTTGAAAACTTTCATTTATTTGGTCCATTAAGTCGAAATTTAAGGATGGGTTGTTGTAAAATTCTTATTTTTCGTTATTACTAATAATCTAATTAATGAGAGGTTTTTATTCAGATTAATGTTTTTAGAAAACACGTGTACTGTCATCTCCACGCAGGCTTCGCCAAACTGGAAGCGATAATATTAAAAACATACTTTGGCTCAATGATCAGAAGGAGTTTAATTGTGCCATTAGTAAGTAAAACAAACAGGAAAACAAGAACTTTTGTCTCAAACAAATCTACTGAAAAGTTATTGAAAAAGAAGAAAAAAGAACACTATACTCATAGACTGAATACCTTCGTCTGAAACACGTCTTACCTTAATCGCTGCCTTGATCATTATCACCTCGTTCTTCATGGAACTTCCTCTTTTTAACAAAACTGAAATCAAATAAAGTCTTTCTTCGTTTTCCGCCGTCGCCGCTGGTCGCCATGACTTGTATTTTGCAAGTCCTAATTATTGCGAATTCCCATTATCTGATTTGACGCGAAAAATTCCTACACAATAGAACTCATCCTCTTAACCCTTCCACTACACGCGCACAGTCTCTTTCTAGTTCCTACACAGGAAATCCATACAATCTTAGAAAGTTGAAAAAATGAATAAAAAGAACTATTTTACCTACATGAGGTATTGTTGGTGTCGTCTTTGACATTCAGGCCCCTCAAAATATCTTCCGGCACCCTCTCCGGCATTAATAGTGACCACTAGCTCCCTTACTTGATGGAATCTGGCCATTTCTACTATTTTTCATGCAGTCCACGATACTGGCCGCTCTCCACCCTTATAAAATAATTTCCATGTCAAGACTAGTACTGTTTGGACAGGTTCTAAAATTGGGGTTAAAACACTTGAAATTAAGCGCACGGAAATTAATGCTGCACTTAATGTCGCGGAAATTAACCCTCAAGAAAAGTAACGCGACTTAATTCAAATTTTTAACAATTCACATCAATTTCTTGGAGCGTTTTAAACTTTCCTTTAGTTAATGGTTATTTAGAAATAGAAAAAAATATTGACCGACAAATCGCAACAAATTAAACTTCAACAAGTTAAGTTTCTTGCAGCCAGCCTATATGGACAAACGAATTAAACGCCGGTCGCAGTGTAATCACTTTTGTTCAAGTTTTTTATAACTTTCAGTAAATAGTTTTCAAAAAAACTATTCAATGTGTCGGCGAGTAGATACAAACTTTAAGTAATCTAGATAAACAAATTATCATCAATGTGAGAATTTGTAAAAGCTGACGTTTTGTGGAAAATTTAAGAGATGGTCTTTCAATGTCTAAATCAGTCACGCGGCATTTTAATCTCCCAGGATATTATTTTTGCAACATGCAAATTAGTGGCATTACTCTTCACATTGGCTCTAATGAGTTGCGCAAAAGAAACGAACTAAAACTTATTTTCAAACTCGGTACCTTGGCTCCAAATGGCATTAATGAGCGTTTTTTATTCATCTGATTAATAGTTTTGACCAATGGCCTTTCATCTATTTTGTAGCTATATAAACCCTTCATTTTCTCAGTTTCTTCAGATGCACTGACGAAGGGCTAACGCTCCAAACATCAGCTTTTATATATTCCGACAGCAATGAAAATTGGTTTATCTACATTACTTGAAGTTTTTTATACTTTCCAGTCAATCCGCTTCTCCAGATTTATTTATATTACGATGTGTGAGATTTATTTCACTCGTGGAAATCTTGGAATAGCATGATCAGGCAGACTTTTTTCATATTGATTTAATATTCATATAGTCATTTGCTACTTGATTGCGATCTACCATCTGGGTAAGGGGTAAACTCTGGGTAAGCAAATTAAAGGAAATGTACAAAAGAATAAGAATAGGACAGCTTATTCTGATATAAAAGCCAAAAAATAAGCTAGTTCCGAGATTTCCGCTCAAGCAAAACATTAACGGTGTTCGAGCTCATTTGACCAAGCTTAGCGAGAAAAGCTGTTGTTTAAAACATTCGCAGTTCAAGGCGAAGAATATGTCGTTTGCTGATCTAGATCATAAATAAAAGTTTTTTCTTTCGTGTGTTACTTTTAAAGTTGTCAATAAATAAAAGCGACGGTATAATGCCTCTGATTAAAATATTAACAATGTTGAATAAATATACGCTAATGCTTACCTCTTTAAGAACGCTCGCTAACAATATATGTTCATCATGGACATCATTAATGCACTCTCCCAGATTTTCGTCGGTTTCGGAGCATGATTCTTGTTTTTGTTCGATCGCATTTATCCTCATCTGATCTCTATTCTCAGACTTGCTGTCAGTGTCAGTCGACGAGTTCGAATCGCTTTCACATACCCTCAACTTCTTTGTCATTGGAATCTCATTTGCGGAGTTTGATTTCCACAAACCATATCTTTGGATATGTTGCTGTGTTTTAAACCTTGAGTACATAGACGCAGTAAAATCGCCTAAAAATTTCCGAAGACCTGGTAAGAAACGTGACCGCATTGACAACAACTGTTCGTGTAATTATTAAACAACAATGACAATTTTTAAAAAAACAACTGTTTTCATTGGTTTGAAAGATGATCTTCCCCCACGTGACTTCATTCCAGAGGTACTGGCGGTTTTTTTGGGTTTCATACTCGCTTGCAAGTTTTTTGAAGCGTTCTTGTGCAAGTGCGAGTAACTTTAAATTTGATAGCTCTGTTATTTCATTTGTTATGGAGAGAGTTCTCCAGAAAGCAATGTTCGCCGACCAAGACAAAGATCGTGTCATCGAAGTGCTGGTGTCAGAAGGGGTAAGTAGAAAGAAGTACATTCGATGGCTTTCCTTTATGAAAAGGTAAAATAAACATTAACTGAATCTTTCCTTAGCTTTTTACCAAGCTAGCAGTGATTATAAGTTGTACAACCTTTAAACTTCCCCACTAGAATTTTATTAAAAAATGGTCTTATCAAAGATTTGAATATGTTTTATATTTACTCTTCATACAACATCAATAACCTGTTTACAATTAACTTTACAGAAATTCACTTCACTGGAAAAAAAGAACTGTGTATAAATAATAACTTTCACCAAAACAATTACATTGAATATTATTTTAAGCAAAAAAGATAATTATTGGTATATACACTTCTAACTGTGGAATATATTTTGTGTTCTTATTCCAGATGAGGTGACAGCTGCCACGCCATCTAGTGTAAAGATGATAAATGTCCTATTTGATTTAACTTTGTGAACGAGTTCTGTCTTAAAATAAACTATGATACTATTATGTTATACTAAATATTTTATTTTGAGGAATAAAGAGCTAAATACCTGCTCTTAAATTCTCTAAGTTCAAACTTAGAGTAAAAAAAATACAGACACGTTCTAATATATATATGCGTTATATTGACCACTTTCAGGGTTTCAATGGACAGCCTATATTTCTCTACACCTGGGTGGCTGTGGCGTATGATCAAGAGTTTTATATTGGGCAAGTGATGGAACTAGTTTCGGAAGACACAGTTAAAATTGATTTTGTTACAAACAACATTAACAGCAAAAACCTCTATAGGTGGCCAAAGAAAAAAGACGTAGCAGTTGTTAATATCAAATATCTGTTTGCAACAGGATTAAACATGCAGCAACAAGGGAAACAGTTTGCACTGCAAAGTGCTGATATTGACAAGCTTTACAATGATTATAAGCTAGATTATATGCAGTAAAAATCATCTTTGTAGAAAGAAAACTTCCATTGCACTGTACAATTCAAAATAAGCAGGACTTGAATTATAAAGGACAAAGCATTGACAAGAGCTTAGTTTGTATGTGACAGAGTTTGATTGCCCTGTACTGTATCTGATCACAAATTGAGTTGTACCATGATCCTGAGACAACCAAGAATTGGTACGTCATATGTGGCCTTAATTATAATCAATAAAAATTATATGGATATGCAGTTGTAAACAGTAATGGAAAAAATTGGAGCTGCATTAATGGTAATTTTTGATCAAACAAGTAAATGGTAAGTTTTTTTATTATAATTTATATATGTACAGGCGTACATGTATATTTATATAATGAGTGTTTAGGCATGTTTTTTAAAACTATGAAAACCTAATGAACTTGTAATTGATTCGGAAATAAATATCCAAAATAAATTTTGCTTTTTGACCCCATGAAAACTGCCCATACTTTTTTCTTGGGTGTTTAAAATGCCAGATTTAGATAATTGGATTGTCATTATAAATTGATTGCATTCAGGGAAAAACCATTTCCAATCAATATGCAACATTCCCATTCTTCTGATTTATATTACCTATTCAAAAATGTCCAAAAGCATAAATTGAAAATTGCTTTTCTCCTACAGCTCTGATTGGTTTAATCAGGTTACTCCATTACCCAATTACTTAAATATTTTGACCATGTTAATATATCTTTACAGTAGTGAATACATGTCAGTAGAAAACTTTTGTTGCAGTAGAAAATGATTTATTTCCCAATATATTTATCCCCTTGAGTTCTCTCTTTCTCTATAGATCTTCTGGGTGTTTTCCATACATTTTTTAAATGCAGTAGTCAAAATATCATTATAGTATCAGTTCAGTTTATAAAAAAGTGGGAAATAGTTTGGGTTCCAAATGCAGAAAATGGCTAATCTGAAGTTATTTTTTAGACTTACTGATATTGAAGATGCAACATCCGATGGATGTTTGAAACTATATATATTTAAGATAAAATGGATCACATCAAGTACTGTATCATTATTGTTTTAAAAAGCTAAAAATTACTGAAAACAAGCCAAATGAAAGTGCAGTTAACTTTCATCAAATTAGCTTGTTTAACCTACACTTCCTACACGTGTACAGTAGATTACTATTTTTCACTAATTTCAGGTTGTGCAAGTTTGATCTCATTTTTCATTTCACGCGTGCAACTTAAAACACCCGTAATCTAGTTCACGTGTGTGCCTACGTGTGCGCGTGTAATTGCACGCGTCAAATGAAAAGGTGTGCGGATATGGATAATTACTAATAATTATAGAATTTCCTTTGATGCTCCACTTCTACCTGGACATTGACCCTCCTCGAAATATGAGGATATTTCCTTAGGGACAGTACTAGAAACAGTGGAGTCAGCAATGAGTGACATTAACGATTTGAAGGATGAAGATGGACCAAGACTGAAGAAGTTTCGGACAGAATGCACTGCTGCTGCTGATGAAACTGCTACTTACAAAGGCTGCACACTGACAAGGATGGCAGCTGGGAATGATACACTCACAGCTGAACGGGTAACTGTCATAGGCAGTGTTAAAGAGTGTCTGACCAGTAGATTCAGGGATTTCACAGACGATCCAGTTCTTTCTGGTGCAACCATTTTGGATCCCTCCAACTGGCCCACAATGACAGCTTACTGCGCCCTTACAAGAATAAAGAAGTAGAAAAATTAACGGAGCACTTCAGATTTTTGCTTGAAGAAAATGGGTGCAACACTTGCAGCATCCTACAAGAGTGGAATCAACTAAAGCTGCACATCAGAAAAAAACCATCTCATAGGAGAAGAAGCCCTTTATTACCAGAAGTTGTGGCAGGTGATATTTTTGAAGAAAGCAGCAAGCTTCCCAAATGTTCTACATCTGGTCAACACAGAGAGAGGATTTTCACTAAAGAAGCGAGTTCTGACTGACTGGGGATCTCGCCTTGCTACATCCACCATTGAAGACTTGATGATAATCGAGGATTATGGTCCCACTAAAAGGCCCTAGTCGCTTGACGAGTTCAATACTGCTGCAGCTGTTAAGAGATGGATCTTTCTGGAACGGGTACCCGCAGGCCTGAATCGAAGCCAAGAAGCAAGGTGTTAAGTCTAGAAGCAGAGAGTGAGCTTGTTATTCTGTCAGATGAAGATGTGGAGGACGCTACCCCCTTTGAAGATGCTGATGATCATCCAGATCATGAGGACATTTAATTTAAGCATTTTTTACAATCCTGTTGGAATCCTTGGACATAATTTATATACATATTTATTCTGCTCTGTCCTTCTTGAATTTTTGAACATTGATCAGATGTTAATGTTTGCCAAATAAATAGTTTATAGTATGGTGCCTGAATTGTAGCAAACCTGGTTTCCTTATTGTAGTGATGACATAAATTTTGTGTCATTCTATTTTTATATATCTTGGATTGGCTTTCCAAAACTATTTCAGCTTAACTGGTACACGCACTTAACAAACATTGCATTCTAAAGTTAAAATCCTGTTAAAATTAAGCAAAATTGAACATCTTAAAAATGGCCCCTGGGTTCTGCCCAATGTTCCTTGGGTCAGGCGTATACTAGGAAGGCCAGGGGCCAAAAAGTGCCCCTGGGTTCATATGTTGAATTTCGAACCTTGATTTTTCATGATGCCTAGCCCATGAAAAAAAATATGAAACTAGCATAAAAAGGCCATGAAATTCCTATGAAAAACCCATGAATATTTTTATGGCATTTTCATGGGTTTTCATTCCACAGTGAGAGTTTGTCAGAAAAAACCTTGTAAACATACTATATTTTGCAAAAAAATCACATGTGGAAAGCACAGAATGGAAATCAGCCATAAAATATAAATGAAATTAACGAAAAATTATGTTTTCATTTCAGTTTTTATATGGGCCATTTGAAAGAAAAGAGAACAAAAATATCTCAAGAAGAAGAGGAAAATCATAAGGCAATTACATAAAGGAATAATCAACAGTTGTAATAACAATTCAGAATAAAGCAGTGGCACAGAGGAACAAAACAGAAAGATTGATGTGTGTGTTGAAAAATTAAGTGACAATTCAAATCCAAGGCAAAGAGAAAAGCAGCACTGTGAATAGCATCATCCTTTTAGAAACATTCCTATTGAAGATCGGCCTCGATAAAATACCCCATTAGAAAGGGACTGTTTGTACTTATCCATGTGCAATTACTTTGACTCAAAAGACAGATTTGAACAATTACAAAAAAGAACCTTTGGCAAGCCGTTGGCATAACAAAGCATAAAGTTACCAGTAACTTTACTTTTAGTTGAAATTCTAATCTTACAAACTGTTCAATTATTGTCACTTTTAAAACCATAATACAGATCCTCTGTAGCTTATTTTACTGCTTAGAGCAGTTAGGCATTTTCAAAGTGGCTTTTTATCTTGTTTTTGATAGACATGTAGTTTTAATGCGTAACCTGGCAGATATTGCTCTACTCATTGGAATCTTTAAGCTTGGACTTTCTCAGCGAGTGACTGTCAGTCATGTTGGAATCTTAAAGCTGGGGCAGTACTAGTGAGTGACTGATGCATGTGAGAGCTTAGCTTAATTATTTTCTAACTTAAAGATTTTAATTTGCTTATTAATAAATGTTTTGTCTTCCTGCTTAACCTGGCAAACATTGGTAACTATAGGATTACCTCTACTCATTCATTGGAATCTTTAAGCTTGGAGTTTCTCAGCGAGCGACTGTCAGTCATGATGGAATCTTTAAGCTGTCTCAGTACTAGCGAGTGACTGATGCACTTCTTATCTCTGATCTTTTATGTCAAGGCTTTTAGTCAGTTTGTTTGGGAGAACGTCTGAATTTTAACACTCATTGCCATTTGAGATAGATTTAATGTATTTGTGAAGAAGATGTTCGTAAAATTATGTTTTTTAAAAATGTTCACACACGGGATGTTTGTTGGAAATATAATAATTTTACGTATAATAAAAAAAATTATTTTAAACCCATATGCCTGTTTTTGAAAAATATTCATAAACAATCAACATTTATTGAATATAGCAATTACCTTGCAGGTGCTGTGTATTATACGCTTGGCAACCCTAGATATCTCTCAGTGACAATTTTTTTCCAGCTGGCTGGGCTTTGTACAGTGCAATACATTTAGAGGTATGGCATAGACACGATCTTGAAAAGACTTATGAATGATATACCTTAACTCGAATGGGTAAAATTTAAAGTATATTATTGATGTGATATATCATAATTTTTTTTTCAAATGAAAACACTAACAGATATTGATAGAAAAAACTACAAGAAACAATAAGAAAAAGAAATTCTATTTGTAGAATAGAATTTTAAACTCTGATAGATACATTTATTATAAAAACCAACACTGATGGTTAAAGAATATTAATCAAAACATTTAGTAATGTATTTATACCTTTTGACAGTGTGGTAGGGTACATTATATGAAAATTCAATGGAACTTGTAACAAAAAACTCATGTTCTGAGTTTTTTTAAAAACTGTTGTTTTTAGGTTAAAAATTATGCTACATTGTACTTATACAATATAAGTAAAAGGTTTTAAAAAAGAGAAAACAACAACAACAATAACTTTAATTAGTGTCAAATTATAAACTAGCCAACCAAAAAGTCTACTAATTAAGGACACTAGAAAAATAAACTTGACTGAAATACATTACTTTAATTTGTAAGTATAAATACCATATTTGTTTATACTTTTTATGTGTTTTTTTTTGCACTTAGCCAGGGGGAGTACAACTTTCAGTGAGTGGACAACCTACATATGTAACAGGTACACTTTGTCAATGTAGTGCTGACAATCTTGGAAGACATTCCCTGAGAGGTTTTATGGAAAGTTTTACAGCCAACAGATGTTGCCGATATTGCATGGCTAATTCCAAACAATTTTAAACTCATGTAAGATATTTTTGAAAATATTTTAATTGTTAAAAGTAGCAGCTCTATGATTATTTTGAAGAATTTGTTCTTTGATATTCTGTCACATGTTAATTCGTTAACATTACAAACAAGTTAATATATAGTTTTTCACGCTTGCAATTATAATTTATTTATACTAAGTAAAGGAAAAACTACTGTTTCCCTAGCAGTAAATGGTGGGAATTTAATATTACACTAACATGTTAGAATTGAAGATTTACATGAAGAACATTTTGAACTCTAAATTAATTCTAATTAAAATTAATTAAAAGAAAACGTTAGAACATGAACCAAAAAGAAAAGAAAACAGTTTCAAATACTATACAAATGTACCAATTTCTTAACTCAATTTTTAGTTACAATATATGTAACAAAGATGTTGCTGTTCTTACACGTCAAAAACTAATTGACTTGCATTACAAGTTTAAATAGCAAGTGTTTTTTGTTTTGCTTTGTTTACCAAAAATGTGTCTTCAGTGTGTTTGATCTTTGCATTGGTGAACGTCAATAAATCTTACAGTGTACATGTTATCATTAAATGGTATTGAATTAAAAGAATGATAATTTCCTACTTGTAAAAAAAAATTTAAAACTTTAGTTTGCAGAAGAGGGTTTGACCATAAGAACTGTGGATGGCCACAGTTAGAGTAGTGGCAGAGGCAGACCCAAAATGTGCATCAACATATGGGGTCAAGAGAAACATTATTTTGAACTTTTAAAAGTACTTTCATGTTATTGGTGGCCTTCCATCAGACATAACGCATGACATACTAGAAGGAAGTTGGCCATATCAGGTGAAACTGTTGCTAAAACATGTTAACAGTAAGAATTGTTACACTTGATGATATTAACAATCAAATCCTTAACTTCCCCTATGGTACAACTAAATGGCAAAACAAGCCTGTACCTCTGACAAAGTCACATCTTTGGTCATGAGAACAATAAACTAAAAGAGAATGGTTAGAAATTCACTTATATATTTATAAATAAACTTCTTCTAGCTCCCATAACTACTTAAAACATATAATATATACTGAAAATACTACTCACAAACTGTTGTTTTGTAGGTTTGAGACATGTAGTTTAGAGTCAAGAAAAACTAGTTTTTTTAACGAGATAAAAATTTCATTAGTATGCTTGTAGCGCACCTGAAGATCCTATCTTTTTTTACATGTTTATGCTATGTTGTTTTGTTTTAGCATCAACAATGTGGTGTCTTGGCAGACTCCTGCCGTTTATGATTGGCAATAATGTGCCATTAGGTGATGAGCATTGGAACATTTTCCTTGAATTGGTGTCGATAACTGATGTTATGTTTGCACCACTTATTAATGAAGGCCTTTCTGTATATTTGGGCATGTTTGTGGCTGACTATTTGGAAGGTTTTAAGGAGTTGTATTTTGATAAAAGGATAATTCCAAAACAGCATTTCATGGATCACTATCCCAGGATAATGGTTGAGCAAGAGTAAAAAATTTATGTAGAAATATAGAATTGGGGTAACCACGAAAAAAGAACCTTTCATTACACTGAAAGATCAAAAGCAAAACTTTGATACAAACTGTAAATGCCGGCTGATTAACCCAACAAAGAGCAAAATCGGGAAAATGAGTAAACAGATCTTAGACAGAATAAACAAGCGAATGCAAGAAAAAATCAATGTCAACCTATGGAGAAATACGGAAGAAGTAATAACCTGGTTTCAGTCTATCAGGAGCAAACACAGACACAAAATCTTATCCTTCGATGTTGTAGAGTACTACCCCTCAATCACCGAAGAGCTCCTCAATAAAGCGTTGGATTTTGCATCAAAGTTTAGCACTATCACCGCCGAGGAACGTAATATCACTATCCATGTGAAGAGATCGTTCCTGTGCTGCGACAACTTGATATGGGGAAAAACTGAATCAAAAAACCTGTTTGACGTAACCATGGGAATCTGGGATGGTGCCGAAACGTGAGAGTTAGTGGGCGGGTACCTTTTATCAGCTATAAAAGAAAAACACGGTTGCAATATTTGCCCATATAGGTGTATTTGACGTGAGACCCCAAGAACTAGAAGGGATAAAAAAGAGCCTATGCAAGATCTTTAACGAGAACGGCCTAAGAATAACAATCGAAGCCAACTTAGACACGGTCAATTTTCTGGATGTCACCTACAGCCTCCCTCGTAACAGCTTTGCACCCTACACAAAGCCAAACAACGTAACGACATACGTCCACGCACAATCCAACCACCCGCCATCAATCTTCAAGAACATCCCATTAGTACGCTGGCCCACAAGTGCAATACACAAAACAAAAACTTGGAACACAGAAACAAAACTTGGAACAGAAAAATAAATTAGAGTCAGAAAAAAATTTGAAACAGAAACAAAATTTCGCACAGAAAAATAGAACTTCAAACACAATTATAAAGCTTCGAATAGAAACATAAAACTTCGAACAGATTAATAAAACTTCGAATAGAAAAATAAAATTTCGAACAAAACTGAAATAAAACTTCGGCTGCGGGCTCACAGGAAACTGTGGGCTCACAAGTTATAACTTCCCGCGCTTTTGTGTACACGTAAGAGAGTCCGTGAGTGATTCTACCTCGTCCTGGATCCCGCCAGTAATCCACAAAACGTGAATATAATGTTTTGCAAATTCTGTGGTGTGTGGATGCAGGAAAGATATAAATTTTGTCCCAGGTTTGGGAGGGATGCTAGTGAAAACAATGAAATGACACCTCTTCTTGACATCGAATGCTGTGCGGTTTAAATATAACAGTACTCATGATTGTGGCTTTAAATTGAAGTCCAACTAAAAAGTTAAAATAGTAAAGCGCCTTGAGACATTGTGAAACGAAATAGGAATATGCATCTTCTCACATTGTCTTTCCTGTGAGGAATCTGATTGATATGCGTGCACGACTGACCTCTGTTACATGTAGTAAAACGTCACACGATGACGCCGGTTGGTTGTAACGGTAGCTACATGCTTCTTTTAGATTTGCGAGTGTGAAATCGTCAAATCCAAATTCGACAAACTTTCTTGGTTCTGTTGGTTTGTAGACTTGCTTTGCGTCGGTTTCTGATGACAACCTCTGTACTATGATATGTTGAGGCTGTGACGCTTTGTTGTTTTTGCGTGCATCTCGGGCCGCAGCACGCTGCTGGCCCATGTTAGCCATTGGATGATAGGATGGTAACAGCAGATGACATTGAGCAATACCATATCAAGTGTCATGACCACCAAGCTCATGGTATTTTCACTGTTAAGAGCCAGAGAGAGGAAGGCAAGTGGTACAACGTTAGGTTTGGTGACTCAACAACCCTGATACTGATACTTTATTTACATTCTTTTTTTATATATGTTACATTAACAATTTTCATTAATAATGAATAATTTAAATATACACATTTTTTGTTTAAATGAAATGAGTAAGTTATATATTAGATATATGTTTTAGTTTGAATGCCTAGCCACTGAGTTAACCGTTAGGTTTTCGTGTCAGTGACCTGTGCTACTGTGATTGTCTTCACTTGCAGAAATTGTGGCTGCCTTGCAAACATTTCATTGCAATCTTTAACCACTACCAAGCTTGGCAATGGGACCAGCTCTCCCCATTATACAGGAAATCACCATTTCTAAATCTTGATGAAGAGCTGATGAGCCAGCTAATTCAGCCATCGACCAACCGGCAGACACCAGCAGAAGATGATGCTCCAGACTGCAACCCCCCTGTTCCTGAATCTGCTTCCTTAATCCATCAGCCACTGCCTCCACGACACAAAATTCACAGAAGTGAAGCAGCTCAGTGCCGTGGACTAATGGATCAGCTGCGCAGTGCCACCTTCTTGATACATGATGCTCAAGTTCTTCAACAGTTGAAATACACCCTCTCATCAGCACTGGCTGTGTGAAAACACATCAAAACAGAAGATGGTATAGAATTAAAGATTTCCAACACTGCAGCAGCTACATGTACTTCTACAAAAAGTTTTCCAAAGCAAATCAGAATAAATTGTTAGTTCATGTGAAAGTGGGAGCTGACAAGATTCTAAAGAACCTCCATGTTCAGCAACATCAACCAGCTAATCAAGAAACACAGCGTGAAGATGGAGATGAGCATCAAGAAGTTAACGATGAGGCAATTCATAAGCCGGTTAATGAGGCTGAGGCAGTTGGTGTGGCAGTTGATGATGAGGCAATTGATGTGGAGATGCCTGAGCCACCTGACAACAATGACATACAGGTTGTCAAAGTGTGTAAGCAGTCCATAGTGAAAGTGGATACCAGGCACGAAAGGAAAATGAACAATGTCGAGAAAGATACAATCAGAGATGGTGAAATGTTAACAGATGTTTCCATCAATGTTGCCCAGAATATCCTGAAGCAACAGTTTCCCTTCTGTGAAGGCCTGCAGGAAACCACACTTGGAAGCCACCTCCAGTTTTCAGTGTGTGGAGGAGAATTTGTACAGATTCTCTTCACAAATACAGTGCACTGAGTTACTGTTTCCAACATCGGCTGCAGGCGGGGGGGAGATTAACCTTTTTGACAGCTACAGCTGTTGTGGCATCATACCTGACCATGTGATGAAGCAGGTGGCCACCATTTTGCAAGGTCAACTGGTGCCTTTCCTTAAAGATGACCCAGTTCCATATGTAAGACGGTGTCCCTTTAAGCAAGTTACAATTGCGCTTTCTGCTCCTGTCCCAGACCCTGGTCCAACAATGACAAGAGAAGGAGGGCAACACGAATGGCCTACAGTGACACATGTGGGGAGTGATATCACCAGTCCTGTGAGAACATTGCAGAAATAGTTTTTAAGAAGCACTCTTTGTGCCTGTCACTGAATTCAGGAACTACGGAACTACTCTTCAGAAATAAAACGGTTCTTTTAGAAGCCATCCCAAGACAAGTTCAAGTTTTTTCTCAAAGCAATTTGACTTTGAAACATTATCAAACACTTTGATTGCAACCTGTAGTGAGGCTTTTGAGGCCGCAGTGAAAAAAATGTCACTATTTTCCTACATGCACTGTGTAAATTACATATGCAAGTAACGTGAAGTGAGTTGAAGTTAAGCTTTATGGGCCAACTAGCCATCCCAATTTCCTGGTATTTTAGAAAAAAGCTAGATACAGTTTTAAGTTACAAAATTTCAAGGTTACATATTTTTAGGGTATTAATTCAGCCATTCCAAGATTAAGCTTCCTGCTGGGGGCATAGCAGATTGGCAAACCTTTTTTTTTTCTGGGAATTTGAAAATAAAACACAAAAAGTTGCAAGTTCAAACTGTGCAGCGAAAAAAAAGAATAATTCATTAAAATCCTTAGAGAATAATCGAGCTAGTAAGCACGTTTTGATTAAATGACAGGAAAACATTAGTGTGAAAGTATCTAAACATGATCACGATAGTTTTAAGTTTTTTGTTTATCTCCGTTTTGAATAATTGACTCGAGTTCTCATGTATATATCACGTTATGCAAACACAGAAAAAGTTTTCTACAGCTTACATATTTCGTCATTGTAATTTTATATTGAAATTTAAAAAACACTTTACTGTAACAATAGTCCAAATATTGAGTCAGGAATGTCAAGCACATTATACATCAACGTTTTCATTCTGCTGTAGTTTTCATTTCCGCGTGCGTGTGAGGTCCTTCTGAGCCGTGTGAAGAAATCTGTTCTGACGACAAACACAATGTTCAAACCCATGTTTTAGTATCCACTGAAAGCTGATTTGTGGATTTTACTGCATGGCAATAATTAACCAATAGTATAAATGCTTAGTGGTTGCCTTTCAAATTCACTAGCCTCTATGGTTTAAAGCCATCCCTATTGTTCTATTTCATTTCATTTAGAGTAAACATACTGAAGCAGTTATAAATTCTAAACTCCATACATGTTTCAATTTCATCGCAAGTTACTCCTCAAGCCTTTTGTTTCTATTCAAATCATTTTATTGGCATTGCACTTGGCAAATGAGAGTGGTTGCCATTCTAATTCACTAGAAAGGCCCTAATGTGTTTGGTCTTTTTTGTTTTGTTTTTACTGATTAAATCCTAAAAGATACTGAGATTGAAAATAATTATGTTTCTCTGTGTTTAACTTGCAGCTAATGAATATAAGAACTGGCTGTTTTACTACTCCCTTCCTTGCATGAAAGGCATCCTAGATGAAGATTATTAACGTCATTATAGTTTGCTTGTTACTTGTGTTTCCCTGCTTTCTACAGAATCTATATTCCAACAGCAACTTGATATTTCTCAGCAACTGTTAATGCATTTCGTGGAGATGATTGATGCATACTATGGTAAGTGTAGTCAATGACCTTAATTAGATCACTAAAGTTTGCTCTTTAAAATTAAAGGCTCGGGAAATTATCAGAATTTTGACAACACGCGCGTGAAATCATTTCCTAATTTCACTCGTCACCATTCGATTACACATACAAATATTTACTATATAAGCAACTACTAATTAAATATGATCTGCAAATCCAGTTTCAAGAGTCTAATATGTATAATTTATAAGCAATTCCAAAGAAAAGGTAATCTTGCAAAAAAAGAATTTGAAGTATCATTTGGACAGTTTCACTTGATGAATAGTCGCTGTTGTATCATCAGCATTGTTAGTTGGTTGAATAAATTCCATAATTTGTATATCAGAAAGCTATCGTTGTTCTTTCCTTTCTTCTTCAGAGATTTCTAACACGATTAGAAAACTTGCTCTCAATTTCTATTGCCCACACGCTCATATTCTAATTGTTAAATATATATTATATAACAAAAATAAAGTGCAAAATTAATTATTCTTATATATTGTAAATAATTTGTTTGTCATTTTACCCTTTCTTTTATTAGTTAGCTTCTAAAATCCGAAGTTGTTTGCTTAAATGTCATTTATATAGCATTTGTTAGGGTGCAACATTTTTAAATGAGTGGTGGATTAATTTACCATCTGTCAAAGCCATGAAATCAAACACTATTAATATTGTTTATTTGTCATTTCAAACGTTTTCTTTAGTCCATGGATTATAGTTTTTCCATAGAAACATTTTCAATGTATAGTCAGTGACGCAAGTATGGAAATGCTATGGACTGAAATGCCCATAGTTTTTCCATAAAACATTTCAATCCATAGGCAGTAAAGCAACTGGAAATGCTATAGACTGAATTGCCCATATATTTCTCAAAGGAAATTTCAAATTATACATGACTATGACTGAATTGCCCATAGTTTTTCCATAGGAGATTTTAAATTATAGTGAATGAAGCAACTATGGAAATGCTATGGACTGAATTGCACATATTTTTTCCGAGGAAATTTTAAATTAATAGTCAGTAAAGCAACTATGGAAATGCTATGGACTGAACTACCCATAGTTTTTCCATAGAAAACTTTAAAATATAGTGAATGGAACAACTATGGAAATGTTATGGATTGAATCGCCCATAGTTTTTCCATGGAACATTTCAATCTATACAGCCAATAAAGCAATTATGGAACTGCTATGGGCAGGTCACCCATACTGTTTCTGCTTTGATCTGAGTTAAGTCTACAGAGTTTTAGTGTGGAACTGCTATGAGCCTATCATTTCTATAGTATCTCCACACATTTGGATCTGGTGTTGTTTCTTTCCATAGCAAAACGATAGGTCAAATTCATGCTAAATTCCATACCATAGCATTTCCATAGGACCTACTGATGTTCCCATATCAAAGCCATATGTGGGTCATATATGGACCATAGTGTACCATATTATACCCATAGTTTTAATTTGGTACAAACAACAGTTTGGTTTTCTAATTTCATACAAAAATGCAATGTTAAATTTCGGTTTTAAACTCTAAACATTCCACCAGTTTTTTTAAATTTTTTTAAGACGATTTTAAAGTGTTTAAAGTTTCACCCCACGTGAAAGAACTAGCTGAATTTGAAGACTGCATGCTCCATCTAATCCAAAACATTGAATTTAAAACAAAACAGTACAACAATCAGTTCAAACAGAAACTAAAGGCAGACCTAAATAAAGTTCAAAATAGCCAGCACATATACATAAAGGCAGACAAGACAACGAACTATGACAAAGCTAACCCGGAAGTCTACATTAAATTACTACACAAGAATGTAACGAAATCATACAAGACCAGCTCTACAGTACCAGATGATATAACGAGCAAAGACAAAGACATCGCAAGAACGCTTAACCTTGATGACAGAATTGAAATAACATCACGTAAGCAACCATTTATAACGCTAAACAATCACAAACTAAACTTCGAAAACAAACCAACTTGTAGATTAATAAAACCTACCACATCCGATATTAGCATCATCAACAAACAAATACTACATAGAATTTTAAAAAATGTATAACGTCAACGAACGCAAACCTATGGAGAAGCACCAAAGACACTATTGACTGGTTCAACGCAATACCTAACAAAGACAAGCACGCAGTTTATATCCTTTGATGTTTGTGACTTTTTCCCATCCATAACCAAAAATCGTTTAATAAAAGCACTTAACTATGCATCGAAATTCACCAACATTTCACATGAAGATCATGACATCATTCACGCTAAACGATCCCTATTATTCCACAAAGATTCTCCCTGGATCAAAAAAGCACAAACAACATGTTCGGCGGAATCTAGTGAGCTCACAGGCCTATATATACTATCCCTTATTTCTCCATTGATAAAAAATAAAGTAGGCCTCTCCAGAGATTATGGACTGATCGCTTGTGAAGCATCACCAAGACAAATAGAAAACATAAAAAAACAAGTAAACACAAAATTTAAAGACAACGGCCAAATAATTACTATCGACGCTAACAAAAAAGATCGTGAATTTCCTTGAAGTAACCTTAATCCTGACAAACATAACTCACAAACCTTACATGTTACCAAACAACAAACTATTATACGCCCACAAAAACAGCAACCACCCACCATCACTACTGAAAAACATATCATTAAACTTCAATAAATGATTGATTAACAATTCATCTAGTCTGGAGACTGCTCCAACAAACCAAAAAGCACTTGACGAAAGCTGTTATAATCACAAACTAACATTTAACCAAAAGAGAGTAAAAAGTACCCGCAAAAACAGGAAAAGAAACATCACCTGGTATAACCCTCCATGGAACGCAACAGTGAAAACAAACCTCCGGAAAAAAATTCTAAAAATCGTTGACAAATGCTTTGCTAAAGAACACCAACTTTATAACATCTTCACCACACACACGTTAAAACTAACAAACGTAAAGAACACAATTGTCGCGCACAACAAAAAAAATTAGTTCTAACGACACTGCTAACACCACTCTAACAACCACTTCAACTATGCAACAGGAGAAGGAATGCAACTGCCGACGAAAGAATGAATCCATTTAAATGAAAAATGCTTGCAAAGTAATGTCATATATCAAGCTTCAGTAACATCAGATACATCTAGCCGAGATTTACGTTGGACTGGCCACAAACTTTTATTTAAGCCCATTGTTTTTGTTGGATCATCAGGATTTTTTCTGTGATTGCTTGTTGAAACACGGTATTGTTGTGACTATTAACAAGTTGGTTAGTCGAGAATAGGTGTGGAGTATTTAAAAAATAGTTATGATCACCAGGTGTTTTAGCAAGCACTCTTTGCTTCAATGTTTCAATATCATAATTAGTATGGTTTCCTTCCCTAAGCCGGTTCAACAGTTCA